>JAPHCH010000096.1:0-291202 GCA_030772445.1 Cladosporium sp. MBC 237
GGATTAGTGTGCCCGAGCCGGAGGATGATGAGTTGGTGGATGAGGCGGGGGAGGGGGAGGGGGAGGGGGAGGGGGACGGGCGAGATGAGAGGGAGGGGATGTTGGAGGAGAGTCGAAGGAGGGAGAGAAGGGGTGTTGGTGCTTGATGGCGGGATTTGTTTTCTTTGCTGTTATGTTTTTTATGTTTGCGATGGCTGGATTGTGTCTTTTAGCGCTGGAGTATGGTGTTGGGAGGATGGGCTCCAAGGCGGATGGTCACTTGGCTTTTGTATCGGTTTACTAGAATGGGTCTTTTCCACATTGCATTTGGGAGTGGAGATATTTTCATGATCTAGCCCGAAGCCAGCATATCTGACCTGACATCGCATCGGGCAACACTGACTGGTGGCGGCATCAAAATGGAAGACACCTCCAAGCAAGCTTCATCAGCATCTACGGCGATGAAGCAAAGAAATCGCCAACGGTAGGAAGTAGTGTTCTTTGGTTGATTCCGTGCAGATGCTTTCTTCGTAATAGTCTTATTCCACAACCTTCTACCAGTCGCATATCAGTGTTACGATGGTGTATTCGGATCCATGCCGGATTCTATATACGAGGAGAGCGGATACTGCGGCTTGAGAATCTTTCCATAAGGTACCTTATGTGCTGGCATATCGGATAGATAGACATCCGTCTAGTTTTCACTTAGTGGACCTAAGTGGCTTGGTATGCGGTTTGAACATAGTATGCCATGCCATTGGCCATCTTTACGACTTTGGCTGAGCGCATCGCCTTGTCAGCATGAGCAACCGCTCGCTTTAACGTTGGTTGTCACGAGTCAATGCAGACCTTCTGATTTTGGCTTGGGATTCTGCCATCAAGGCGCTTCGTTGTTCTTGTATTACTTCTTATGAACAGAGTCAACAGACATAACTTAATTCGACAACATGACTAAGTCCGTGCCAGCTGAAGGAGGAAGACAACCCATGTCGATGTGAAACCGTGCTCTAGACTGCCAGCCCTGTCATTCCTGATTCACGCTACGTTCTAATCCCAGTGGGCGAACAATTTCGCTGCGCACCACTGGCACGCCCAAGACATTTTCGATCGGACGCTTGGGTGATGCTATTTCGGATTCGCACCTGTTACAGGACAATTTTTTGGGCCAGTGAAAAAGAAGCTTTGGCGCCACCGCAGCCACCGACGATGCAGCTGCGTAGCCTGCGTTGCACATCAAGGCCGCCGAGCCGTAAGCGAGCGACTCGCGCGCTGTTTGAGGTAGTGCAGCACACGAGCAGCGGGAAAGGGTAAACGAGAGGGCGTGATGGACAGAGGCGCAGTCTGAGATGCTGCGAATGGTCAACCAGTACGTACACATGTACACAGAGCGTTGTGTCGACTGTCGAGTGGTTTTTTGGTAACAGGCCAAGAGCCACAGCCCCCATGCCGCACGTCATCTGCTGAATCCACTTCGACCACCCTAAACTTTGTCGCGCGTCCTCCCAAAACGCAACGGCCCAGGAGGCGTCAAAGAGGAGAGGAGAGCAGAGAGGGCTGTTGCCAGCAGCCAGCGTGCGTGCAGCGCCGAGTGCGAGTGCCCATCATCAGTTCTCACTGCCACACGCCTGCGCAGTCTTTCGCACACCTCACCATCCATCATCACATATGTGATTTTTCCTTTTTTCATCATCCCATCTGGTGTCCCTCGTCCGTTGCCCTGGGAAGCATCCTCGCATTCCGACACCTCCGCCGCGAGCCGCGCCTCCTCGTCGTCCGCGCTCACCGTACAGCTGCGCCTCTGAGATACAGAGACCCTTCAGCGCATTGTAATTCTTTCATTCTCTCCTATCACTCTTCCAAGGAGTCGCGAAAATGGCGAATATGCCTAAGATTTCTAAACGGCTGGTGGCCGCCTATATCCTTGATTGGGTGGTCATGATGTGAGTGTTTCGTTCCAAACGCGCTTGTCTGGCGAACACATTAACTAATTTTATCATCTAGCCTCATTGCTGGCATTGGAGCTGGCATCAACTATGTCGAGCCTTACAAGCGCCCGTTCTCTCTGATGGATCTCAGCATCTCTTACCCTAAAGTTGAGGAGTCAATCCCCATCGGCCTGCTCACCGTAATTGTACTTGTCATCCCAGCAATCATTATTTTTGTCATCGTCCTGGCTCTTGTTCCCGGTCCGCGCTTCACTCGTGGCCTGTCTCGCAAGACTATGATCACTCGCAAACTCTGGGAGTGGGAGAAAGGATGGGCCGGTCTGGCCCTCTCCCTCGTCTGCTCTTTCTTCATCACCCAGGGCATGAAGAACCTCTTCGGCAGGCCGCGCCCCAGCAGCATCGCCCGATGCGAGCCGGACTTGAATAACATCCAGGACTACGTCGTCGGAGGTTACGGCCAAAACCTTGACCCGAGATGGGTGCTTGTTTCCGGCGCTATCTGCCAGAACCCCGATGCCCACGGCGTGAACGATGCTTTCAAGAGCTTCCCCAGTGGTCACGCTTCCTTTTCTTGGGCAGGCATGCTCTACCTGTCTTTTTTCCTCTGCTCCAAATTCGCCATTCAAATTCCCTACCTGCCCTCTCAGTCTCCGACCCAGGACCAAACCCCGAACCGTTCCAGCGCGCAGGAGCTCCTACCCCTCCACCACAACGGCGAGCCGGTGGAAGGCCGCAAGCCCCGCGACTCCGACGTGACAGCAGCAGACTTCACCCGCACCGTCCCTGCCCGCAACCAAGCAGCAACGCCTCCCAATCACCTGATCATCGTCGCTTTCCTCCCAGTCGCCGTTGCCATCTACATCTGCTCCACGCGCTTTGTCGAATTCTACCACTTTGGCACCGACTTAATCGCTGGATCTGTGATCGGAATTCTAAGCGCGTGGTTCGCTTTCCGCTGGTACCATCTGCCCATCGGCAAGGGTTCGGGCTGGGCTTGGGGTCCCAGAAGCAAGGAGCGCGCATTCGGCATCGGAGTCGGTGTCGCCAACTACGCAGACGCCGATAACTGGACCTCTTCTGCAAGCCGACAGCGTCAGCGCTCCCCCGGTGTCGCCAAGTATGCGAATGGTGCTAATTACCACCCGCCTGGAAGCGCCACCACTACCAACTACACAAACGGCATCGACTACCAATCTCCCGGGCAGGCGACAACGAGCTACTCAAATGGTGCAGATCAACCCCAGCGCGGAAATGACGCTGGCGAATATGCTCACTCGGAAGACTGGCCTTCTTCGGCGAGATATTACCAGCGTGGCAACGAGAGCGGGCCTGCTTGATGCGGAGCCCATGAGGGTTATGTTTTCTTGAATAGATCGCTTGTTACCTCCTGTGTTGTATTTAATTTTGCCTTTTTCGGACACCTCTGAAGGAACGCACTCGGCACCATACCGACTTTCAAAAGATGTGTATTTCTTAGAGTGTACACCATTCCAATCTATGAAAAATTCCTGTAGCGGTGATGAGCAAGGTATTTTTTAGAAGTAGGGGGTACCTCAATTGTTTCTCTCTTTACAAAAGCGCTGGTAGCGGCGTGTTTCCTAAAACGGCGTTCCCGCTTTCAGGCCGCCCCGACTTTGCCGCCACCGACCGCCTCTCAACATCCACCCTCAACTTGACATTCTTCAGGGATGCTTACAAAAACTCTAACAAAGTGACTGTGACAATCAAACAAAAACTGAGCCTGCTCTTCTCCTTCTATTTAAACCCAAGTTGCCCGCATCTCGAGGAACATCAATTTCACACTTGAGACTCAACACTGATAAAGAGTCATCCACGATTCCTCAAAGCCAAAGTCCACGACAGCAAACCTACTGGAACCCAGGAATAGGAAATAAAACATAAACAACACATCAACGACAACAAACATGCCTCACCACGAAGACAACAACTTCTCGGCACCTACCGAGGTCGTCGATTTCTCCGCTCTGCTCTTCGACATGGACGGCACGATTATCGATTCTACGCCTGCGATTGAGAAGTACTGGCATGAGACTGGAAAGGAGATTGGTGTTGATGGCGATGGTAGGTGGTTTCTCTCCGAGTGAGGGAGTCTCAGAGGGGTGTTCAGTTGCTAATGAATTGTTTTCATTACAGTCATTCTGGAAACCTCGCACGGCCGCAGAAGCATTGATGTCCTAAAACTGCTGTGCCCTGAACGCGCGAATTGGGAATGTAAGTCTCAAACCTGCCCTGTCAGATCAAAATAGCCATGTTTCCTGACACCATCCCAGACGTCTGCAAAGCCGAAGGCCAAATCCCTCTCAACCACGGCTCCGACGCCACCGAAATCCCCGGCTCGCGCACCCTCCTGGACCGCCTCGAAGCCGCCGGCGCACCCTGGGCAATCGTCACCTCCGGCACGCGACCTCTCGTGACCGGCTGGCTAGACGTGATGAAACTCGCCCACCCGCGCTTCATGGTGACGGCGGAGGAAGTGGCGAACGGCAAACCGGACCCGGCCTGTTACCGCCTCGGCGCTGCGCGCTTGGGACTCGAGGACGCTGAGCCGCAGCGTATGCTGGTGCTGGAAGATGCGCCGGCGGGTGTGAGAGCGGGCAAGGCGGCGGGGTATCGTGTTGTTGCGCTTGCTACTACGCATGATGTGCAGAGGTTGAGGGAGGCGGGCGCGGATTGGATCGTGAGGGATATGGAGAGTGTGACTTTTGAGGGATGGGAGGGGAAGGGCAAGGTGGTGAGTGTGAGGATTGAGAATGCGTTGGTGTGAGCGTTGATTTTGGCTTTTGGATGTGGCTCTTTTGAAGCATGGCGTGGGCATGTGACTGCGATAGAATTTCGGTTGACGGCGACGATAGATGGTGATTGCTTGGAGGTTTGATACATGGAGATTTGCATGAAGGAACGAAATGAAATAGAATGGAATGGAATGAAGAGAATGACTTCCACGACAGTCGTGACTGTAACCCTGTCGTCTACCCCGACCCTACTTAACCAGCGAGCTCAGACACGAACCAAAGCGAATCCTTGAGAGACTAAGTACTGTAGGTATCATTGCCTACCGCTGACCACAACTTCTCGATCCGCTCACACAACAATTCCTTCCTCGTCCAACCGCCGCATCTCGGTCTTCTTTCCGCTCTCATACTCGCGGTCCTCCCGTGACCACAGATCGTTATCCGGAACTTTTGCACAAGGGAAGATGGCACCGTGCAGCTTTTGAGGGATGGGCTTCTCGAAGATGCACAGGAGCAAAATCGATTCGAGGCTTGTGAGTCTAACCACTGTAAACAAAGATACACCCAAACAATCTTCAAGGCCCTACATAATTCAATTCAACGCCATTGGCATCCAGCGCTCACTCCCCTCGGTCCTTCGCAAACCTATCTACCTGCTTCACATCTTTCCAACCCTCCGGAGCCCGATTCCTTACTGTTGCATTAGCCGCGACGAATCCAGGCAGCCTGGCATCTTCAGCTCTCTTTTCCGACTCGAAGCGGACACGGTGCTCCCATTCGGGGGTCCAGAATCGATGCTGAACGGTGAAGTGATCGAGCATCACCGGAAGAACCCGTACGTCGTTGGTCGCGTAGACCTGTAGGAGCGGTGAGAGTGGGTTCTGCGCGAATGCGTCTTTGGGAGAAGGTTGGGTGGGAGAAGCGGCGGGACCAGCGTCTATTGAGACCACAGAGTCACTGCGATCGGTCCGCTCAACAACGGGAAGAGTACCGCCATTAGCAAGGTAATACTTCTCAGCCTCATCGTAATTCACCTGATGAGCTCTGATACCAGCGTCCTTGACCAGACTCCACTGATCAAGAGCATCCCCCGACAGGCGACTCTTCAATCTCTGCGAAAGCGCATGAAAGAGAGACTTCACCTTTTCCCTAGCCTTCGCAGTGCCGCGCGTCGCAACGTCCCAGAGCTGCACATCGATGACGCCAGCGAGTTTGACTCCGTACAGGTGGTAGAGGGCGTCGCTGTCGCTTCTGCAGTCCCGAAAGAGTTTTGTGAGGTCGGTGGATTCGAGGAAGGCTTTGAGAGTCGCCGCTTCGCCGTCGATCGATCCGGTCGATGCGAGCGTTGTGAAGGCTTCTTTACCGAGGGTGGCGATGTGTATCAAATAAACGATGTTGATAGAAGGGATGAAGATCTGGATCAGGGAAATGGTCCCCTGTCGGCTGAGATGGTAGCCTTCGAGATCAATAGACCACCCCCTGCCACCAAGATCGTTATTGAAATCTCCGCTCATCGACACGAGCATGCTGTCCAAGGTCTCAAGATTGTTGACGAAGACCAGCGCAGGATCCGGCAGGGTAGCAACACCCGGAGCATTCTGCAGGTAGCTTTTCGGGAGCTTATCCTGCTGCTCACGAGTGCGCTGGAGGAGGCTTTCGAGATCCTTGCAGATCTCATCAAGCTGCAGATCCAGGAAGATGCCCGGGCTCATCGACTTGTGAATGGTCTGGTCGAGCTTCTTCAGGTTGTTGCGTACAGTCTCCGCTAGGCGGGAGTTTGCGAGGAAGTTCTCATCGCTGGACTGTGCGTTTGAGATAACATGAGGGCCGCCCTCAACGTAGCCTGGACGCTTTTTTACGGCATTCTGGGCCATCTGGAGACATGCTTCGGCGTTTGAGACCATCGTTGACTGTGGAATGGGTGCGTTGATTGCGGCGGAGCTGGGGTAGTAGCCGGCCAATTTGGGAGTGTGAAGATCGGTGTGTATACGCTGTGAAGTTGAAGTCGTTGGATAAGAGGGGAATAAAGCGATCTGGCTGTATTCTGGGTGTTGGTGGATTTATATAGGTATGGGAGACCAGTCGACTGTAAGCTTGGATCGGAGAAACCTTAAAGCAATCCCAGGTAGTAATCAGGAATTGGAGATAGGTTGCAATTTGCGACTCTGTGCAGAGCGGATGTTGTGACTGAATTGTTCGCTCGACCTATACGTGATTGGAATAAGAAGTGGCCGTGGTGATAGGTGTGGTTGTGGTGGTGAAAGTAAGATCGCGGGGAGGGCAACGGATGGTATTTATCCCCTTCGCTCGCACCGCGACCAACCAGATGCAGTCACACACCATACCTTTCATGTGACGTCCTAGATTGTTATATTGCTTGTTACTATCAGTTACACAAGCTCCTCTAAGGCCATACTTGCTGTTAAGGCTGATGAAAGAAAGCTATGACTTACGTCTAACCAGCCAGGCCGAGTCTGCTATAGCCTAAGGCAAAGCGGTGAGCGCCAAAAAAAGTAAAGCATATACTGTCAGTCGGTAGACTTGTTATTGTTCGTTGATCTGCTATTGTTGCATTGTCGTGTTTTGTAGCACATCTGAAAAAGGCACAGGATGCTCAAAAAATGTCGTATTTGTGATCCCGTGTTTGCCAAATCCCAGGATAATGCCTAGCAGGCATGAAAGGCGCACGACAAATCTGGTGAATAGTATGAAGTGACCGGCAAACATCAAGCGGTAGGGTAAAAGGGATGCGAATGCTGTGCTTGCCTGACTGCCTAGTGTCTTGTTTCATACAAATCATCCCAAGTATACCGCACCCTTGAATCGAAGGTCGTGCGAAATTCAGGTGCTATCCTGCTCTCAAGCTTCGAAAAGTCCTCTGTTCCAGAAAAGTAACATCAAACCCCTCGCGCCCATCACCCACCAACCTTCTCCTCAACAAGCTCGCGATACATTTTCTTCAACTCCAAAACGTCCTGTTTCAACTCCTCAACCTCCTCCTCCTTCTCCCCCACCATCTGCAAACAAGCCTCATACCTCCCCTTGACCTCTCCCAGCTCCTTCTCTACACTTGCCAGTCTCCCTTCATCAGCTCGCTTGCCCTCAACCTCACGCATGAGAACAACAATCTCATTACGCGCCTCGTCGCGCTGCGTGGAAAGCCTCGCCAGCTCGTCCTTGTGAGCTGCTTTCTCCGTTTCCAACCGGCGGACTGCGGCGCTCATGCGTTCTACGAGTTGGACGCTCGGGCCGGCGCCGGCGGTGGATGTGCTGACGAGGTCGTTGATTGTTCGCTGGGGAGAGAAGGTGTCGTTGTCGTTGTCGAGGTCGGCGTCGACTTCGATGCTGGGTGTTGGGGGCATATTGCTGTTGTCGAAATTGAGCAGGCTCTCCTGCCTACTTAGTGAGGGTGATGCGTCGTGGTCTGGCGTTCCTGTGTTGCGGGAAGAGGAGATGACCGGTGTTGGGAAGCCAGAGCTACGGCGAGAGGATGGACGATGCTCAGGCAGGTGGACTTGCAAAGCGTTGAGGTCGTTCAATCCGAGTCTGCCAGATGGGCGTCGCGGGTCGTGAGCCGAGTATTTGCGTCCTGACGCTGAAGGCGAATCCATGCGCACATTGGGCGGCGTGTACTGTCGCTGCCATCGGGTCTTCTCTTCTTCCAGACGAGAAGAGAATTCCGATTCCCAGATGCGTCTTTGACGGTCATGGTCTGACTTTGCGTCTGCGAGAGCGGTTTCTGCGTGTTCGAAGCTTTGTCGCAAAGACGCAATCTCGTCTCGACATGTGCGGAGCTCTGCATTGAGCGAAGAAAGCTGCTCGTCCGATGCTTCGACTTCTTCGCCGGCTTTGCGTGCTTTGTTGGCAGCATCTCTAGCCTTCTTCCGCATTTCTGCCTCGCGTTTGGTTGCTTCGTCCCGTTCTTGCTCCAAAGCGGATAGCCTGGCGTTCAAAGATCCCTCGATGGTTTCCCAGTTCTCCTTCGCAAGGCTATATTGGCTTTGCAAAGTCTCAACCTGGCGCATCAACTTGACACTGCCCTCGCCTGTAACTCCACCCTCTGAGCTCGCTTCTTCGGCACGCACACGCATAGCCTCAAGTCGCGAGTCCAGACTGGAAATTTCGTTCTTCAGCTCTAACTCTCTGACCGCAAACCGCTCACGTTGTCTTTCCGCTTCGTCCTTCGCCTTGCGTGCTTCAGATTTCGCTCGATCTTCAGCCAGTTTCTTCTCAATCTGTGCATCTTCGAGCTCGTTCTCAAGCTCCGCGACTCTATTCTTATCAGCCTCGGTGGCTTTGTTCGTTGCTTCCTTCTGTGCCGCCTCAGCTTTCCTCTCGGATTCTTTCAATTGAGTCGTCAAGGTTCGTATCAACTCCGCTGCTCGCTCACGATCCTCCTTCATCTCATCCACCTGTTTTTCAATCGTCACAATCTGCTTAATCTTCTCATTGGCTTGACGCTCCGCTGCCTCAGCCCGGCGAACCTTTTGCTTCAATTCCGACTCTGATCTTTCAACGCGATCGAGCTTCTTTCTCAGCTCAGAAGCAGCCTTCTCGTCTTCAGCCGTCTTAGCACGCAGTTTCTTGATAGTCTGCATGTGTCGCAATTCGTTCTTGCTAAGTTTCTCGCCCTCCTCCATCAGCAGTGCGATCCGCTCGTCTTTCTCGGCAGCTTTCGCTTCAAAGCTCCCAGCAGCAGCGGTGGCGTTCGCCTCCTTAGCAGCGGCCACGGTTTCTTTGGCGAGGTACTGCAGCTTCGCCTGCAGCGCATCAATGCGCTCCAGATGCGTGTGCATTTCTTCTTGCCTCTGTTTCTCAGCTTGCTCGTAGTCTGTCCGCATTTGCGACATTTCTGCCTCGAGCTCGACTGCGTTTTTGCCGGTGGTTGAGGAGCCATTGGACACATCCATGGAGGGTCGGGACGACAGAGATTCGATGTTGGCCGGGATATCTAGTGACTGTCGAGCGCTGCTCTCTGTAGACTGGCGCGCAGGATTTATGGGCAGGCCAGAGCTCAAAAGTGTGGATTGAGCTGTCTGCTCTGGCACCGAAACCGTCTCCTCTGCTTCGCTCACGTTGCTGGTGACATTCTCATCTGCCTCCTCCGCCTTTACGACATCCTCCGTGGGCGCAGACCGTGGCTCCTCAGTAGTGGGCTTAACCTCACTGCTAGGCCTTGGGCTTCCACTCTCACTTTGTACCGCCGGGCTTCCGACTCTTGAAGGGACTTCGCTCGAAAGCGCACTCCCACCCTCAACCCCTCTCTTCGCAGTCGCCCTAGCCAATTTCTCCGCCAACCGATCGTTACTCGGCTTTGTCCTCGAAGAATTACTTCCAGACCTCGCTCGCGCAGCACTGGCAGGCGTCAAGCTACCCGAGCCCGCACGCTGCCTACTCTTCTGTTCCCTCTGGACCTGCTCAGTGAGCCTTTGCCTCGCAGCAGGATCCGGTTCATCGGCCAGGATAGTGTCTAGACGAGATTCGAGATTGGAAATGGCACCGGTGAACATGGAGCCCCATCCTCCGCCCTTTTTGGGGGCTTGCTTGCCCGCATTGGACATGATTGGTGATGTTGTAGGTCAAGGAGAAGAAAGTGTTGCGATTGTGTTTCGTTTCGAACTCGCTCAAACAATGCTTCGCTTTTGGATGATCGCGCGTGTTTTCTATTTCTTCCGGCGCCGCATCGCAGGGCTCGCCCTACCGGATCGCGCTGATATTGAGCGACATGTAAATGGTGCGAAGAGCCGAATGAATTGATCACGTTACGTGGAATAGTAGCACAAGATAGAAGTGCTACGTGGTTGAAACAACAGCCGCAACCTGAAGCTCGAGGGCTCCGGGCTCGGCACAAACGCCGCCGACTTGCAGCAGAGAGTGAAGAGAGAACAATCCAAGAACTTCGTCGACGAGTGTGCCTGAAGATCAATACGGAAAACATAACAGATCACGTTCCACCACTGGCTGGTAACAATGGCAACAATAACGCCATACATAGGTCAACGCCTCAGCCTAAAAAACCACACATGTACAGTCCGCTACATTGGCCCCGTAGCAGACAAACAAGGCTCATGGCTGGGAGTTGAATGGGACGATGCCACCCGGGGCAAAAACAACGGCACACACGAAGGAATAAGCTACTTCGAATGTATGAACTGATCCCACCCAACAAAGAACACGAAAAAAAAAACAATCTTCTCATTTACACCCTCTGATACTTACGCCCCCAGGCAGAAGCCACTCGCCCACAGCAGCCTCCTTCCTCCGCCCAAAACAGCCATGGGACTCGACAAGGACATTCCTCCAAGCCTTGCGAGAAAAGTACATCTCCCCCGAAGAAGCCACCAATGCTGAGATTGTCTTCATCTCGGGCAAGCATGCCGAAGAAGTCGGGTTGGAGAAATTCGCCAAGCGGCAGGCTCAATTGCAAGGCATTCACACGCTGGTTCTGGATCGTATGTGTATTCGCCACGAGACTGTCGATGAGGAAGCAGATCGCTCTGTCGCTTCTTTGTGTGGTAATATCACTTCGCTGGATCTTGGTGGGAATCTCTTCGAGAGTCTGCAGGAGGTCCTACGTCTCTGCCGGCTTTTCCCAAAACTGAACTCCCTCACATTAAACGGCAACCGATTTCCACTCAACCTGGCGCAAGATGGCAAATCAGAAATCTCCGTCCCAGGCATCCGATACCTAAGTCTAACCGACACCCTCCTCACGCCCGCCGAAATCGCCACAACAACCTCAGCCTTCCCCCAACTCGAAACCCTCCTCCTAGAAAACAATCAACTCACAACCTGGGACGAAACCACCCCCCTGCCCTCAACCCTCCACACCCTCGACCTCTCCAACAACAACATAACAACCCTCCCCTCCCTAACCCCCCTCCTCACCCTCCCAAACCTCCACACCCTCCACCTAAAACACAACAAAATTGGCTCCTCCCCAACACCACCACCCCATCTCCTCTCACCAACCCTCACAACCCTGGACCTCCGCCACAACTCAATCCCAACCTTCGCCCTCCCCTCAACCCTCCCAACCCTCTTCCCCTCCCTCCTCAACCTCCACCTAGCCTCCAACCCCCTCTACGCCACCCTCACCACCCCCGAAAACAAACCCCTCACCCCGGAAGACGGCTACATGCTCACCCTCGCGCGCCTCCCGCAACTGCAAACTCTCAACCACAGCGTCATCACAGACAAAGAACGCCTGAACGCTGAGACGTACTACCTCGGCCTCATCGCGCGGGAACTCGCACCCCTTGAACCGAAAGACAGAGAGCAAGTTCTGAAGTCCCATCCGCGCTGGGCGGAGTTGTGCGAGGAGTACGGCGAGCCTGCTGTGCTTTCTGCGGGTGCGGGGGCGAGGGGGGAGGAGGTGGATCCTTCCTCGCTCGAAGCGAGGTTGGTGCGTGTGACGTTTCGTGCCGGCGAGTCTGTGGTGAGGGAGTTGGGTGCTCTCCATGGGGACAGTGAGGACTTCTTGGAGTTGGGATCGTGGACGGAGGAGATCCCGCGCTCGGCGAGCGTGTATGCCCTTCTCGGGCGCGTGGGCAAGAAACTCGACGTGCTTCCTTTGAAGTTGAGGTTGGTTTGGGAGACGGGGGAGAGGGATCCGGTTGGTTTTTCTTCTGGTGGGGGAGGGGAGGGTTATGTGCCGGTGGAGTGGGATAGTGAACAGGAGGAAGAGGGCGAGGGTGCTGGGGAGACGGAGTGGGTTGCTAGGGAGGTTGAGTTGGTGGGGGGGACGAGGATGGTGGGGACTTATTTTGAGGGGAGGGGGGCGAGGGTGAGGGTTGAGATGAAGGTAGTGTGAGAGGCCTTGGGAAGGAAGGATGGGGTGTGTAAGTAAGTGGTGTATCATGTCTCGTTCGTGATGTGGTATTGTTATTATTACATAGGCCGCCGCGTGGAAACGCCGAGTGGGGTGGGCTTGGTGCCTGTTGTAAGGCACGCTTGAACTGGTTTCTGGCCAAATGCTGCCATGGCTTTCATCCACCTCAGGATATGCTCGATGGACAGCATTCATGCCGACCTCCCTGCTGTCTTGACGCCATTCCGGACCTCGATCGCCGCATCTTGCGCGGGAGTCTCTGTGGCGTAGCCGCTTGTATCTCGACGCAAGCCTGTGGCCTCAAGCACCTAGCCCATCAAATTTCAAGATCTCAAATCTCAAACTCCTCCCTCCCAACAACCTCACCTCCCCCTACTAGGCGCCAACCCCGGCACGCCCGTCAACCTCTCCTCCCTCTCCGTCTTAAACGTGACCTGCACCCAAAAATCCTTACTATCGGGATCAAACCAAGTCCAATGCTTCTCCTCCCTGCGATCAATCTCCCTCGCCTGCAATTTAAAAGCGCAAGTCTCATACGGCTCCGCCGCAATCAGCATGTACTGGAAATTCTTGTCCGGCGGGTCCTCGACTTTCTGCTCGTACGCGCTCATGAAGCGGATTTTGGGCGTGACGCCGGGCGTGATTTCGGGGTACTGCAATTGGAAAGTGAGGCCTTGCTGGCGCGTGACGGGATCCTTGGTTTTGGTGATTTTGTAACCCGGCCGGCCGATTTTGACCAGGTTCTTCTTGATCTGGATGGCGTTGGCGCCCGTGTATCCTTCCTCCTGCTTCTTGCCCAGCTGGGCGTCTTTGGCCGCGCGGCGGGCGAGGTTCGTTTGGTGCTTGCGGCCTTGGGTGTGGGCGAGGTAGGAGCCGTCGTTTTGGTGGACGGTCAGGCAGAGGCGGCATTCGAAGGAGCCGACGTGGTTTTTGAAGAAGTACGGGTCTTTGTCGAGGTCGATGGATTCGAGGGCCAGTTTGCGCAGGCGCTCGCGGCGGTCGGCGTTGGTGGCTTCTTTGGAGGCGACGCCGCCGCCGCCGAATTTGGAGCCGGCGCGGTTTTGGTAGTCCATTGTTGCGCGTTGTGAGGGCTCAATATGGGCAAGGTTGGACTGTTGGAGTTATTGGAGTTTGCGCGAGGAAGCGCGTCGTGAGCGGGAAGGCCAAAAGCTGATGGCGTGAGAAGAATCAAGGAATATGAATATTGCGGGCCAGTGGATCCAGAGTGTTTGCGACGAGACTTGTGTTAATGTTGAATGATAGTGAAGTCGCAAGTCGCATTCAAGAGCCGACCTGGAAGTTGAAGTTGACCAACGGCAAGACCCGCCTCGTCTCGCCTTACAAGCAGCCCAAAGCAACAAACATGCTTCAACCTCGAAGTGAAAGCAACGAACTATGAGAAACCAGACAATTGATGTGAGATTTTCTTCAATACTATCACAATGTCCATCAAAAGTGTGCATAAGCATTGATAGCATGCAGCATTATCTAAACCAATGCCTCTGCAAAGAAAAAAAAAAAGAAAAAAGAGACAAGAAAGAAAAAGAAAAGAAAAAGACCATAATATCATTCCATGCATGTCCCTTTTCCCATGCGAAAACCCCCCATCGAGCTGATCCCCAGCATCCAAAAACTCCAATCAAAACCAAAAGACCATACGAGAAGAAAACGCAGCATCAACTGCGCTCTTCTCATATACCAGGCCTGACAGCCCAAGCAGCGAGGCCCACACCGCCACTGACGATCGTATAACACATCCCGAGAAAAATAGATCCAAACAAATCACAGACCTTCTCTTGCTTCAGAAAAGCGGCCCAGGATTCGCAGAAACCGAGATCATGACTCGGAGTTAGTTGTGGGCGCCTGAGCGCTTCCATCAGCCTTAGTAGGCGTCTCGCTGTGCCTCAACCCACTTTCGGGGGCGGTGGGTTTGGGTGTATCTTCTCGGTTTGGCATACTGCCGAGTTCTGCTCCCTGACCGCTCTGTCCTCTCTTTCTGCCGCCGAAATGCCACTTGCTATCCTGTGCGCCAACCGTGGCTTGATCACTGCTGGAGTCTGTGAGGCGGGAGAGGAAGCCACGCTTTTTCGGCGGCGCTTGCTGGGCTGGCTTGGGATCGTCGTTCAGGCCGACGTCTTCGAAGTCTTCTTCTTCGCGCATGGGTGGGACAACTGGCACTGGGCCGGGACGGGAGAGGTTTGTGCTTTTGCGAGGCGACGATTGGAAAGTGCGACTGTCCAGCGAGGCGCGAGGACGGTCGCCGGACACGATTGGAGAACGACCGGAGATGTCCTATAGTAACATGTCAGCCAATGCGTTCGCGAGATCGATCTGCGCCGTGGACGACTAGGCAATGACCTACGAATGATCGCCTGTACGAGTCGAATGACTCGCGGGAGATGTTGAATGGCTCATTATCTTTGATGAGACTCCTGTGGGTGCTGCTGGTAGTGCTGCGCGACGAATTGGTGTGACCCCAGAAGCTCTTTCGCTCCTCGCCGGGCGAGGGCGGCAAGCAGACGCCAGAGTCGTTTATTTCTGCGAAGGCGAGAATTGCTCAGTCTACATGCGTGAGAGAAGCGCTCTTGCAAGGCGACCTACCGCTTAGCTTGTATTCCGTGTTCTGCTTCTCGCCCAGGTCGATTGACTTTGGCGGGGCGGCATTGTTGGTTTGTTCCACAACGCCGGACGTTGGGCGGGCGTTTTCGTCCTGCTTGCGAAACGGGTTGCGGATGATAGGCATTGTGGCGACTGTTGTGGTGGTGGTGGTGAGATGCGATTGTGAGAGTGGTTCCGAGAAGGATGTCTTGGATGGGTCTAAGGCGGTGCACACGCAAGAATGCGACCGGTCGTTTGGTGCACCGCTCGGTGGAGGTGGAGATGAGTGGGCCGCGGGCGTGGATCAGACGGACGGATGTCGCAAGCAGCGATGTTCGGGGGAGGCGGGAGATCTGGGGAAGTGGGAGTGGGTGGTGGGAGTGCGAAGAAGATGTTCTGGAAGTCTGCGGTGATAAGAGGCTAAAGGTACACGTGGGAGTGTGAAAGGGCCGGATGCGAGCGGGCGATAATGGTGAGACAAACAGATGGATGGAGAGACGGGATGGATGTATATGCTAAGACGAGAGTAGCAGAATGCCTGCAAGAGACGACAGACAGACGGAGAGATTGAAGACGCAGCAGGCGCAGGAGCAGGCGCAAGAGCAAGCGCTTCAACGACTCGGCAAGTCGGCAGGGACGGAGGCGGGCTGGATGGGTGAATGAGAGGCAGAGCACTGAGAGTGGTGTAGCTGGAAAAAGTCTAACGAACGGCAGAATTGGGCTTGTGCACCAGTAAGAGTAGCCTGTACATCAGTACAACCAAGCTCGAGAGTAGGAATCGGGCTGTTGTCTATGACGAAGTCTATTAATCAACCAAACCTTGGAATTGGACAGTGGACGTCTTGCCAGGTGCGTTCGGCGCGTAGTCCGTTTTGTTGTTTGATGATTCTTCTGTTTCCCACCCAGCAATCAATGGTTCGCACCTAGGCCCTGCATCTTCCCAGCACAAGAGTGGTAACAACCGCACTCTCACGTTAGACATGTATACCGTCCTGTGGCATTGTCGTGCTTGGTCTTTTTGCCCATACTTCCAATCACCTCTTCCCATGCTGACCAGACCAGACCCGACCGAGGCTCATCATCCTTGGCGCACTGTAAACGCCGCCCGGCAAGTTTAGATCCACACAGCAACATCAACAACAATCAAACTCGACCCATCCCTGCACTCTGACGCAGGACTTGGCTCTCGTCGGCTGCATGCGCACCGCCTCATCCGTCATCCATTTTTATCTCACGGCAGAAGCTCGCATAGTTATGCATGCTGGATGCTAGGAGGTGTCAGTTTGCTGTATATCAAACCACACCTTGTAAGGTTCTTCGATAGCAGGATGGGCACGATGGATGATGTGCTAATTGAATTTGTCACAAAGTTCGCTTTAGCAATTGGAGGGTATGTCGGGCAAGCAAAACATCTTTCATGCCACCATGGGCTTTCTTGTCGATTTCTAGGGCTTGGAGAGTATCTGGTTGCTGAAAGAAAGTTGTCAAACATTGCGATATACCGGCTGAAGAAGGACTTCGCAGCAGCGACTGTGCCTCTGTATATTCGCCGAAATCATGCGAGAGATAGACAAACTCGCCCGGCGGAGCAAAGACGGCCAAGACTTTGCCTATCGTAATTGTAGAAAAGCATAATAATCGCAGTAAGAACAGTCATATCACATCCTCCATCCACCAAACACCCAGTTCTCAACACCCAAAAACCAAATACCAAAAAACCAAGGACAACCACAAAAAAAACCCCCCTCCAACGAACACTCAACCAGATCAAAAATGACAGAAAAAACAATGTCACCCACACCCCAACCCACCTCACCACCAAACAACCCAAACGACCTCACCAACCTAACCATCACCCTCCTCCCCGACCCCACCCCCCTCCACCCCACGGCCCACTCAACCTGGCACACCCTCTTCAGCAACATCGGCCCAACCTCCCCACACCCCTCCCCCACAACCTTCGCGCAACACTACACCCCTCCCACCGGCGCCTTCCTCCTCGCCTCAACGCCCCTCCACCCCGTAGCAGGCACAATAGCCTACCGCACCTACGACAACCGCTTCTCACAGCCAGAATTAGATTTCTCGTCGTACGAAGGGCAGGGGCGGGTTGTGGAAGTTGCGAGGCTGCATGTGTTGCCGGAGTTGAGAGGACGGGGGGTTGCGACGAGGTTGGTTAGGAGGTTGGTGGAGGTCGCGAGGGGGGAGGGGGTGAGGGTGTTGTATTTGCATACGCATCCTTTTTTGGAGGGCGCGGAGGAACTTTGGGTCAAGGAGGGGTGGAGGGTTGTTTGTAGGGAGGAGGAGGGGCCGTGGTTTACGGTGCATTTGAGGAGGGATTTGTAGGGGGGGTGGGTTGTTGAGAGGGAAGGCTCGAAATTATGCAATCAATTGCTCGGAAGGTTTGATTGTCCAGCTAAAGGGGTATCATCGAGGTTTGGGGGTTTTGCAGCGAGCGAGCGAGCGAGCAAGCATCGTTCGTTCAATCATCGCCGTTAAGACCTGCAGGCTTCATGAAGTGGCAACACTGGCGGCAACACTGGCGGCAGCACCGGCAACACCGGCAACCTCATCACCACCACCGCCATCACCAAAGCTCCCCTTCTTCCCAACCCGCCACTGACTCTCACTCCCCTCAATGGGCTCAACGACCAAATCCAGCCCCCCCTCCGGAATCATCTCATGCACCAGTCCCCAGCCCGTCCTCCTAGCCAACTCCCACACAACAGCATCACAGTCCCCAATCAACTGCACATCAAACTCGATATGCCTACAAGGCTCGCGACCGATATAAATGCACGGGACATTTCCACGACCGGCCTGGGCGAGTTTGTCGGGCATTTTGGCGACGGGCGCGACTTGCATAGACGTGCCGATGACGACGACAAGGTCGACGGCGTCGCAGTCGGAGTGGTTGAAGCGCTCGAAGAAGTCGTTGGGGAGGTCTTCGCCGAAGAAGGTGATGTCGGGTTTCATGACGCCGGGGGAGGGGATTTCGTCGTCGAAGTCTTCGTCGTCGTCGGATGCGTCGAAGTTCTGGGGTTTCTTGGGGTGTTGTTGGGGTTTGAGCGCGTTTTCTGCTGCGGCTGTGGCGATTGCTTGTTGGCAGGCTATGCAGTAGGCGACTTTTTTGGCGCGGATGTTGTCGAAAATCGCTTCGCCGGGGACTTGGTGCTTGCATTTGCGGCAGCTGGCTGTGGCAAAGCTGCCGTGGCATTGGATGAGGCGGGAGGGTTTGATGCCGGCGATGCCTTCGAGGTTGTCGATGTTTTGGGTGTAGTTGGTCTGGAGTCGGTCTTGGTCTTGCAAGAGGCGGATGAAGGCGTGTGTGGGTGTGTAGAGTTTGCCTTTGGGAAGGATGTCGCCGGCCAGATTGTAGAACATTCTGACGAGGAGTGTTAGTGCTAAACATAGTTGTAAACATAGGAGAACACAGCATCTCACCTAGGATCATCGTCAAAGTTGAAAATGTCAAAAACGTCCTCCGGCTCATGAAAGCCTTGCTCCTTCAACTTCGCGTAGAAACCCGTGTTCTTAGACCGGAAATCCGGAATGCCGAGTGAGGTAGAAATTCCCGCGCCAGTGATGACCAGAATCTTGCTGCTAGTCGTGAGCAACGACGCAGCGTCGTCGATGGTGTTGATGTGCACCAGCTTCTGCCTCTTGGATGTGATGTACATCATCAGGCCGCGGAAGAAACCGATGTATTCGTCGTCGTCCATGTCGGCCAACTCGGCTGGAACTCCCAGGGCGGTGCCTACGACGCGCATCTCCATGCCCTTTGTTTCCAAGCATTCAATCTCAAATGCCGGTGGGCCTATTTGCCTGAGGCGGGCACGGAGGGCGAGCGCTTCTTCACTTGATGGGAGCTCGAGATCGGCTGGATGTCGGCGTTAGTGATCACTGATCATAAACATATGTTGTGAATTCAGTGAAGAATAGTCACCTGAGCTGTCGCTGTCATCACCACTGTCTTCCTCGTCTTCCTCAAAAATCTCCTCTGAGGCAAGTCCGTCCACGTGATCATCTTTGCCTTGCTTTGGAGCTGGCTTGCCACCAGCAAGATCCCCTGAAACGCCGTCGCTATGGCTTGGGCCACGTTTCCTTTTGAGAGTGGTGGGGATGGGCGAATCTGATGGAGGTCTATCGAGAACTGTATTGTGATCCATTTTGTGATTTCTGCGTGTGTGTCCGGGTTTGGTATGGTTTGGTAGGGTCAGCTGCTGTGTTGTCAAGAGCTAGATGTAGAGCATTTAGGTTGGACAAGCCCCCAAGCTGGTTTGATGGTCCGTGCCCTGAGCACAAGATTGAGGACATATTGGGAACCACGGAGAATGGTGGTTAATCACAAAATGTTTATCAGAATGTCACTACCAATGGAAACATATGCAAATAGATTCAAGAAAAGAAAAACAATGACCTGTACTTCAGCAAATTGTCGATCTCGATTCGATGTGAGAATGCAAGCGGTTAACTGCCAGCGTTCTCACGTTGCACTATTGCATGCGGTTTTTAATCGTGAAGAACAACTTTTTATGACCATGACTTCCTCACTATTGAGACTTTTCGTTCGTACCTCAGCAATTTGTCGGCCACATTGGTCAAAAGTCCTGTCCTTCTTTCGGTCGTCAACTGTCCGCATTCGTAACTCATAGAAGCTTCGTCCCAGCCCACCACCAGCAAACGACGAGATGCCCCCGAGATGCCCTGAACTCCTACGTCGCATGCACCTCTACGCACCCCTCTCATGCGAATTTCCCCTTGATTGAAATCCCTTCCGCCTCACACCCTATTTTCCTACAACCAAAACAAGTCAACATCCAAACATCACAACTCATCCCTCAAACCACCCTTAGTCTTACCATTCTTCTCGTCCAACCCCTTCTTCACCATACTAGTCAAAATCTCAAACGCCACCTGCGCGCCCGCCAAAGCAGTCGTCTCGCCACTCCCGTCAAAAGCTGGCGAGACCTCAACGACATCAGCACCGACGACGTTCAAGCCCTCAATGCCTCTCAGAATTCTGATGAGCTCCCTGGTAGTCCATCCGCCGGGTTCGGGAGTGCCAGTGCCGGGAGCGAGACCAGGGTCGATCACGTCGATGTCTATGCTTAGGTAGACGGGCGTCTCGGTGCCGACGTGCTTGATGATTTGCGAGGCGATCGTGTCGGCTCCCAAGTCGTCTACGTCGTCGGTGGCGAAGCGGATCCAGCCCTGGGCGTCATCGTCCTCATTGTCTCCGGGTCCGGAAAGGCGCGTGCGCAGACCCGCGTGCACGGATTTGTCTTTTGCGATGAGGGATTCGTTGTGGGCGAGCCAGAACATCGTGCCGTGCGTGAAGAAGGATTGCTGGGTGGCGTCGTCGGGGTCGATCCATGCGCTTGGGTACTTGGCAGGGTGCCAGGTGTCGAGATGGGCGTCGAAGTGCACGACGGCAACGGGGCCGTAGATGGTGTTCAAGGCGCGGAGAGTGGGGAGGGCGATGCTGTGGTCTCCACCGAGCGTGAGCAGTTTCGGGTGGTTGCGGTAGGTGATCGAGGAGTCTGCATTCTTCGCCGGTGCCTTGCTGTGCGCGAGGTTGGTGAAGGCCTCGGACATTTGTCGCACGGCAAGAGCATTGTCGAAGGGAGTGATTGGGATGTCACCACAGTCGATAATCTCGGCCCATTCTGTGTAGGGATTGAGCTTGGCTCGAGGATTGTACCCTCTGGCGACAGTCTGACGAGCACTGGCAGCTCTGATTGCGCGAGGTCCGAAGCGTGCGCCAGGACGGTAGGAGACTGCAGTATCGAATGGTGCTCCCAGAATGGCAATGTCGTATTCCTTGTCTGGGTTTTGCAGGCAACGAGTGTGAGGCAGATGGGCGAAGGTGGAAATTCCACTGAAGCCCCACTGCTTTCAGTCAGTACCGGACAGCTTCAAATGGCATATTCGATTCTACTTGTGACATACATCGGTGCCCCATTTGGCGTCCAGGTCTTCCTGAGTCCAGCCAACGAAGGGCTCTGCGTAACCTTCGTTAGAGTGGTGATCATGCGCTCCAGCAAGGCTCCAAAGCCCGCTAGAGAAGACTGCCGCAGCGAGCTGTAGCCTCATGGTCTCAACAACAACTGTATAGAATAAATTGAGGAGGGAAAGAACAAAGTGACACTGCCAATGGCTGACGGTGTTGTTATAGATGTCGTTGTGCCTGGGTGTACCTGCCTGTTGTGGACTTTATGTAATAGGTTGCACTGCAGCTATCGAGAGAGCGGGTGCCGCGGCGCCGAGAGCGGCCCTTGCAAGATAACTAGGTGTTTGGTTATCGTACATTTTATTTCACACAGGCCGAGGGCGCATGATCAATGTAGCATTGGAGAGCGGGGAAGGCGTCCGCATTGTTCACCGTAGGGCGGATAGCCGCAGTCTCCATTCTTGGTGGGGTTATGCATTGGATGCGTTTCTTGAGATGAGTGATTCGGTGAGGTTAGGGTGATATACGGGATGGTGCTGCCTGTTTGTTGTACGTTCATGAGTACGTGTATGTATATGGCATAATGCTCACCTCCAATATTAGGAGATTTCCTAAACAGATGACGAGGAAGATAAGGCACAGGTAGGAAGCACACATCACTGTAAAGCACAGGGCGCACCTCACTCTCCAAGCTTGCGTCATTTGTCGCGTCTCCCCCGTCTCACGCGTAGAGTGAGCTGTCGAGATATTCAGACTCAAGTCTTCGAAAGCATCATTCTATCTGACAACCTTGCCTTGACCCACCCTCTCGTTCGACTCTCTAAATCCGCTGTTATCGACAGAAACACCACAAAAATTCACAATCATGCCTGAGGTACGCCAAAAGCCCCGTCGCAACAAATCCACGAAACCACCATAAAGAACCCTCTCTAACCCCCAACCAGATCGGCGAAGTCGCCCGTGTAGTCCACTACCTGAAAAAATACACTCTCAACCGCACAATCGCCTCCTGCACCGCGCACGACGACCCCATAGTCTACGGCAAAGTGGGCACGTCCGCCTCGACCTTCCAAGAAACCGTCACCGGCCGGCGCGTCACAGGCGCCGCCCAGCAAGGAAAATACTTCTACCTGACATTCGACAAAAGCCCACATGCAGTCATGCACTTGGGTATGACCGGGTGGGTCAAGTTTAGTAGTGAGGACACGGGATATTATCGGAGCAAGAAACCGCAGGAGGAGGAGTGGCCGCCGAAGTATTGCAAGTTTTTGATGAGGTTTGAGAAAGAGGTGGGCGGGGAGGAGAGGGAGGAGGTCGAGGTGGCGTTTATTGATGCTAGAAGGTTGGCGAGGATACGGTTGGTGGAGTGTGAGGAGGGGGAGATTAGGAAGACTTCGCCTTTGAAGGAGAACGGGCCGGATCCGGTTGTCGATAGGGAGGTTTTCACGGTGGAGTTTTTGGGGAAGTTGTTGGGGAAGAAGAGGGTGCCTGTTAAGGCTTTGTTGTTGGATCAGGCGAATATTTCGGGTATGTTTCATCATCAATGATGTTGCTACGGATCTGCAGGCTAACATGAACTCGACATAGGCATCGGCAACTGGGTCGCAGACGAAGTCCTGTACCAAGCCCGCATCCACCCCGAGCAATACAGCAACACATTCAACGGCGAGCAAATCAAGCGACTTCACGACTCCATCATGTCCGTATGCACGATTGCGTGCGAAACTCTTGCCGATTCGGAGCAATTTCCCGAAACGTGGCTGATGAAATACCGCTGGGATAAAGGGAAGAAGGACTCGAATGTGCTGCCGAATGGAGAGAAAATTGTGCATCTCAAAGTGGGAGGACGTACTTCGGCGATTGTGCCGAGTGTGCAGAAGAAGACGGCTGCTGTGGCGGGGGATGTTGATTCGGCGGAGGTTTCTGAGGTTGAGAAGCCGGCGGCTAAGGGGAGGAAGAGGAAGGTGAAGAGTGAGGATGAGGAGGAGGAGGAGGAGGAGGAAGTCAAGAAGCCGGTTGCGAAGAAGGGTGCGGCGAAGGGTAGTGCGACGGCTAATGGTGCTGAGGATCCAGATGTTGGAGCTGAGGACGTGGAGGATACGAAGGCGAAGAAGACGAAAGGCACGGTGAAGAAGGCAGAGAAGCCCGCGACGCCTGGAAGTCGGAAGTCGACGAGGACAAGGGCGTGATCAAATGGTGTTGTTTTGATATGTTGGATTGGTAGTGTAGGATAGGACCTCTCGTGGTGGCACGAGTGATCGGCTGAAATAATACCCTTACTTGATGTTACTATTGCTGTTAAAAAGGTCGAGGTCCTAGGCTTTCACGAGCTAATCCATTAAACAAATCGTCTCAATATATGCAATCGATGGTTTTGTCCTAGGCTTTCATATATTACGGGTAATCCATCGAACAAATCGTATCTCAACATATGCAATCGATAGATATGCCATTAGCAGCCTACACCAAGGTAGATATATTGATTATTTACCCTTGTTTTGATTCCCGCACTAGCCCCGACCATTCCCCACGGATGAGAGAGATCTGCCATCGAAGGAGCCGCTATTTCGCTCATCCATTCAGCTGGGCACGTGGGCACTTCCTTTGCTGGATGTTCCTCATCAACCATTTCTTTTTATTATACACCCATCCGAGCCAGCCAAAGTTCGGCGTTCAGGAAGAAGACAGCGGTATTACCACGGACGAATAGTCTCGCGCGAAATTCACACACATCATCCATGGCCAAAGCAAGAAATGCAGACGTGCCAATTGATGTCGTGTGAGAGGCAAAGAAAGAGGCACGTGCCTGATCGTCGTCGAATGCCCATCCATCCTTTCAACCAATGGCTGCTTGCACGTGGGCGGCCATGAGCACGCGACAGCATCTCTGGCTATCTCGCGCCCTCGCAGGCAGACCAACGATATCGCCATGCCCACGCCCATGCTCATGCCATCCGAATCTTACCATCATGTCTCGCAGAACGCGTGTAGCTGCTGTTGTGCCGTTACCTTATTACTACTACTGTAACCATCACTGCCACTCCTCTCTCCTCTCCTTCGCCCACCATAGCTTCATACGCTGAGCATCTGTATTTCGCCCGTCGCGGCCCATTGCCTGAGTCCCTGTCATTCTCCTTGTCGAACACTGCCCTCGCTACCTCCTCTCCAATGCCGCAACCCAATCCTCCCCCAACGCCTGGCTCCTCCAGCGACATTCGCGCCAAAGAGGGCCCTCATGATGCTCCGACTTTCATCTTACCACCCACAGCCTTCACCGAAGCCGACCGGGCGAGCAACAGCTCATCAACACCCTCCAACAATGGATCAGACTCCTCTTACAGGCCCGTCTCCCCAGGCACATCAACGACCAACACACGCAAGCGCTCAAGCCAACCTCATGTGTCCGTAATCACCAAAGATGACTTCTCATTACCGCCGCCGCCAACTCGATCTCGCAAGATCATTCAGATGAAACCGCGCGATATGGAGCAAGAGTCTACCCAGTCAGCCAATCCGCCAAACAATTCCGGAAAGGCATCAAATACCACGACTGGTGGCAAGAAGAACGCGGGCAAGAGTACCACTGCGGCTGGCCGTAAGATAGCACGCAAAACCGCACACAGTCTGATCGAACGAAGGCGGAGATCGAAGATGAACGAAGAGTTCGGTGTGCTGAAAGATATGATTCCGGCGTGTCAAGGGCAGGATATGCACAAGCTGGCTATCTTGCAGGTAGGCATATTCTTCTTCTCGATCCATATCATCATCAAATAACTAACGATCAACAGGCTGGCATCGATTACGTTCGCTACCTCGAGCAATGCGTCACCGACCTCCAAGCACAGAACAATTCGCCCCGTCCGCCACCACCATCAACCCGCGTCCCAGAAAACGACGATCTCGACTCCGACGACGAAATGGACGAAACCAACGATCCCCCACCGCCACCTCCCATCCCATCAACAACAACCCCAACCTCCCCCCAAAACCCCACCGCCCTCCAAAAAACCGCCTCCATCATCTCCCTCCCCTCTCTCTCCCAAATAACCACCAACTCGCCCTCCCACTTCTCCACAACCTCCACCCGCCACCCCTCCATTTCCTCCACCAGCCAAGCCTCCTACAGCCCCTACATCCACAGCAACCAAGCCTCGCCCGCCTTCGGGCCCCAACTAAGCCACATCCCGCACTACAACGCCCCCGGCTTCGGCCTCGGCAGTCCGGCGCTGCAACCTCTCGACTCCGCCTCGCACTCTCAGTCCCAGTATCTGCGCCATGTGGCCGAAGGCGCGTCTGAGCAGGTTTCTTCTGGGGGCGAGAAGTCTCGCGCTGCGACGCCAAGGCAGGGTTCGCGCAGTGAGTTGGAGTTGGATCGGGAGGCTACGGCGGCGCTTTTGATGCTTAATTGTGATCGGAGGGCGTGGAGGGGTAGGGATGTTGGAAATGGGAGTGGGGAGGAGGGTAGGAGGGTCAGTGGTGGTGGGGGGATGAGTGTGAGGGATTTGTTGAGTGGGTGATAGATGGATTTGGTGGTAGCTTTTTGCGGCTGTGGGCGGTTGATCTTGGGTTTATTTGACAGGTTGCTTGGGATATAGATCGATTGGATGATATGATGGTTAGAAAGAAAACGCCTTTCCTTTTTTTTTCTATCTTTTTTCTTTACTCGAAGCGATATTCCAGCTAGATCTACAATCAGAGCCTTGATCTGTATGATCAAGGAAAAAATATAATAAATGCCAGACAGAAGTAACAAAAGTAACAAAAGATATAGAACCCATCAGCTTCAACTGAATGCTTGTATACATATCTCGGAAGACGCGTCATCCGCCATCGTCGCTCGCTTCTCTCTTCGATTGCTCCCTTCCTAACTTCAAGTTCATTGCATGGGACAGACCACAGCTGCTTGGCTACGTGGTTTGAGTGAACCCCCATAACCTTGCCGTCACCTCGGGACGATTGCCATGACAATCGCATGAGCCTCCTAAGTAAGCAATGGAAGACAATCCTGCACGGCGCAACTTCGGCGGACACGGGACTGAGCTGTGGTTAGGAATGTGTCTGTTGGTGGGAGAGCTCGCGCTGGTGTTCGGTTGCTTTGTGCCTGGTCTGCTTTTGCTCATGCCTGGCTTTGAAGCCCATGCAGGAGGCGACTTTCTGCTGAGATTGGCTGGTGATTGTTTGCGCATGTGCTCGATGTTTGTGGACTTCTTGACCGAACAAGTTCGGCGGCAAGGTGTGGTCTGTGGGCGTTGGGAAATGCTGCTGTGTGTAGCTGGCGTGCGGTGAGGTTGCGGTGTGCCCGTTTGGTGGAGCACTGATACCTAGGTATCTTTTGTTCGTGTGTTGAAGTCTCGCCTGGACGCCGTCTCAGCGAGCAGTGGGCAGTGAATGTGCGTGGACCACGGCTGCCGTCGGGCAGGCCCAATTGAATCGAGAATCCAAACCAAGGCAGTCGCTCATTTCAGAACCTGCACATATTTCTGCTGAATCAAACTCTCAACATCACCCTTCCGCACAAAGAACTGACTATTCTTCGTCAAATTAAGACTTCCATACTCCGTCTGAATCTCCCCCGCGTCCTTCAGCACGCGGATATCCACAAAGATATCCTTGGGAGGTTCCAGACTACCGGTCAAGTCAATATCGGTCCATTGGCCTTTATACTGTGCCAGGAGTTCGCCGAACTGGTGCACGTACTGCTCCTCCTCGGCAGAAAGAGACGAAGCATTGGCCGCAGCAGCAGCAGCTGTGCCGCCATTAGTTTCGCCCACCGGCCGGGAAGCGAGAACATCCTGACCAGACCAGATCATTTCCTCGAGCTTATCGATGCGCGTGCGGTGGTAGGCGAGCAAGCAGCGTTTGTTGCGGCGCATGCTGAGATGGTTGACCATTAGCGAGCAGGCGGTGGCGGGGTCTTCGGCCGGGTTGAAGGAGGATTTGATCTGCGTGCCATCGCTCGACTGCGTACTACTGCTGGGATTGCTGTATTTGGAGAGGATTTCGCTGTTTTCCCGGTCCAGGTCGCGGACTTCTTTCGTCACGGCTTGGGTTGTTGTGCTGGCGTAGGGAGGCAGGTGGGGGAGGTTTTGGATGCGTTTGGCGTCTGCTACGAGTTTGTTGGCTTGTTCGCCGTACATTTTGGAAGTCCTTTTGCTTTGAACGGCTGTATGTGTTAAGTTGATCGACTTTTTCTTTTGATTTCTTATCCTGGTGAGTTGGCCGTGTGATGGATTGGATGTGAGGAAAGGCGCGTTTGGGCTTTGACTTGCCTCGGCTTGGCGAGATTTGCGGCGTTCACTTCCCTTGTTCGTTTGACTTCTGTCTTTCCCATCCTCTTGATCGCTTCGTAAGCAACGTCAAAACCATGCATGTCGCTTGAGTAGTAGACGCTATACTTGATAGCATATTGGCATGCATGATCTTCGCCTGCATCGACATGCACGCCAACGTTCCGACCGCTCGAGCTGACAGGGCGTGCTTCAGAATCTCAACTTCAGTGATCTGTTCGTTCGCAGACATGGCGAATCCAGTGGACTGCGAAAGGCTACACGCGAAACAACAATTTTATAATGGTCTGGCATCATTGGACGAAAGCGATGATGAGGCAGATCTTGGCCTACAAGAATCGATGAATGCCCTCAGACGCCCTTCCAAAGCACGCACTTCTCGTCAGGTCAGAAACACCAAGGAGACTGAAAAACCAGGCGACCCAAATACCGTGAGAGCGCCAAGAATTGAGCATGCAAGGTCGCTCCCTCGCTCTGTGTCAGACATTGGGCCAGTCACGGCTCCCAAATCGATGACTCGCGACCAAACTGCGGTGGCGAATGCGCCAGAGAATCCCAAAGATGAAGTCTTTGATATGGAAAGAGTTCGACATACCTTTGCAGGCACTGTGCCGCCCACTTCTTCCATGCCTCAGGCTACTGGCAAGCGCAAACGTGACAGCGCAGTAAATCCCATGCCCAAAGATCAACAGATCTTTGACGGTTTTCATTTCTACTTCTTTCCCAATAATGAAAAACACCCTGCCCGATTCATGCGTCTTACGAAGGCCATTGCGTTTGGTGCAACATGGCAACGCGATTGGAACAGCCATGTTACTCATGTTGTTCTTGATAAGTCTATGGACTACTCAATGCTTTTGAGGTTTCTGAAAAAGGACAGCTTACCAGCTGGAGTTATAGCTGTCAACGAAAGTTGGCCATCGGAATGCATTGCGTATCGGACTTTGTTAGAAGCGAGTCGACCTCAGTTCAAGGTCTTAGGCGCCCCAGCTACAGCTCAGCAGCTGCCGCAAGCGCAACCGCCAGCGTCTTCTGCAGATTCGGAAACGTCGCTGAAACTGAAGCCACCAGGAAAAGATGTCGAGATTCGACAGCCGGAAACGCAGTCTCAGACTGAACAAATGAGACGAGCAGAGATACAATCGGATAAAGCATTGACAAATATAGCCGAGCCTGCAATAGAGCCTCCTGCCAATGCTGAAAGTACGGACGAGTTGGACGCTGCAATCAGCCAAGCAAAAGATCTACAGATGGTTCCTTTGGACGATGAAGAGATTGGAAGCCGTCCGGGTAGCTCTGGTGTTGTCTCTGCACATCCTGTGCTAATCTCGGATGACCATCAGCAGAAACGCACAACGCAAAACTTCCAAGACAAATTTCAATGCATGCAAAAGCATACTGGTGAAGTCAGTAATACTGCGAATGCAGCAACAATCACAATCTTGCAACAGATGGCAGACTACTACGGTCAAATGGGCGATGAGTGGCGCATCAGAGCCTACCGGAAAGCCATTGCCACACTTCGAAATCATCCTACGAAAGTCTGTACTAAAGAAGAAGCCCTTGCATTGCCCAGCGTTGGAGACCGTCTAGCGACCAAAATTGAGGAGATCGCGTTCACCAACCGGCTACGCCGTCTGGACAATGCTTTGGCGGAGCCTCAAGATCACATCCTTCAGACTTTCATGAAAGTCTACGGCGCTGGTTTTGTACACGCCAGCCACTGGGTCCGACAAGGTTTCAAAACGCTCGATGAACTCCTCCAAAAGGCCGACTTGACAGAGAACCAGAAGATTGGCATCGACCATTTCGAGGACTTCCAGGAACGCATTCCTCGTGCCGAGGTCACTCGGCATGGCGAGATTGTACGCCAGGCGATGCAAAAGCTCGATCCAGCATTCCAAATCACCATAGGCGGTTCTTACAGACGTGGAGCAAAAGACTCAGGCGACATCGACTTCATCATCACAAGGCCCGACACGGGTATCGATCACATCCGCGCTGTTGTCGTAGAACAGCTCGTCCCAACCCTCTACTCCCAAGATTTCCTCAAAGCCTCTCTAGCCGCCACCTCCGGCGATGGCTCCAAATGGCACGGCGCCTGCTGCCTTCCTGGGCACAAAATATGGCGTCGTATCGACTTCTTGCTTGTGCCTTGGGCGGAGATGGGCGCTGCGTTGATTTATTTCACGGGAAACGATATTTTCAATCGCAGCTTGCGACTTCTTGCCAGTACGAAGGGGTTCCGTCTCAATCAGCGTGGGCTTTATAAGGATGTCATAAGAGGGAAGAATCGAGACAGGGTTACAGAAGGGACGTTGGTGGAGGGCAGGGATGAGAGGAGGATTTTTGAGATTTTGGGCGTGCCGTGGAGGCCTCCTGAGCATAGGATTCCTTGATTTTGGCGATGTTTGTCCATCTTCTTGGCGATGACTGAAAGGACCTGGTGCGACTGGTATTGTTTGCGGCGAGGGCGATGAGGGATTCTGAGTTATCGTAGTCGTCCCCAAAGCGCTTTTCAACCATTACCACTTAACGACAGCACGATCATGATCTTCCCACCTGGCTTCAAACGGCCGCTTTCTCTCACCGATACAGCTTCAATCGCCAACAAGCCATTCTTTCCAGAATCCAATCCACCATCGGTCAGTGGGGCTTCGCGGACATGGTCTATAACATTCACCGTTCTATCCTTATCTGCTGCGGCGCTCTCACGCTTCGCGCATTGCCAATAAGATGTAACAAGAAGAACTGGGGCCGTGAACAGAGTTGTACATAACGGCTTAAGACGGCAATCAAATCGAATGAATTCGTAGCCAGCGCCGTTGACTTGGTGGAAATCGTCGTCGGCGCAGGTGTATTTGTAGGGTGTTACGATGCACATTCGGCTGTTGTCTGGTGTGGTGTTGCGTGTGAACTGGGTAATGATATAGCGTATTGAGCTGTGGTGCATGTTTTCTAGTTTTAACGGCTGCCTAAATAAAGTAGGTTTTGTTTGAGATGTTTGCTCTTGTGCGTATATACATGTAGTGATGTGGTGAGTCCGAACCAGATTTTTTTACGGCATGACTGCTTGTAGATGATCTTAGGCGGTTGATATCGTGAGTCAGATTGGAGCGCTCGTATGGGATACACTGTACTGCAGTGATGATGCTGAACTGTATTGAAGACTGCTATAGGGCTGAGACGGAAGGTCCTTCTTTCGATGATCAGAAAGTGTCATGTCTTGTCGATCGATCTGTGAGGACATGGAGATGTGATGATGTTGTTAAGGAAATTGAACATGTATTTACCTATTTACGTGTTTTAGCAGTATCAACAGCCCATAGGTACATATTAGCAAGCAATCCTTGATATGCCTAGCGGTGTCATCTCGATATACACTAACAAATAGATGCTTGATGTAATTACCTAGGTGGTTTCATGATATCGTCGTCATTTTGCAGGGTCTTACCCTAATCACCCCATGCGACGACGTTTGTTTAGGCCACGGCACAGCTTGCCCCAAAGCCAAACGGTGCCATAGAATCCAGCTCGGACGTTCTACGTGCTACCTGAAGAATTGCAATCATCCGCCTTTTGCTAGTGACCGTTTTCTTGTCACTTTCCCCGTGTTAACTATCCATTCATACATTGTTCCTGTATCACTTCCGCCAGCCTCCGTGTGCTACCATCGCGGCCCAATGCTCTCACACCGGCTCGCCGGCTGAGCATTCCTACCGTCTCCGCCGCGACCAAACAATAACCACCACTGCCTGCCAGTCATGTTGGGCAGCCAGGGACGGGCCATGCCTGCGCCCTCGTACATGTCCGAGGATCAAATGGGTCAGCAGTCTCATGTATCTCCTTCGATTCAGGCTCGACGTGCTCTGTTTGGGGGCTCGAATCCAGGAGAATGTCCACCAAATCAAGAAGAAGACTCACGCTCTGTGCCCGCAGCAAGCTATCTCAAAGACCTTCGCGCGAATAAGACTCGCCCTATAGGGTCACGGCCTCCACCGCCTTCGAAATTTGGTACTTTGAGACGGACGGAAACCGAAAAGACCGGAACAACGACCAGCACAGACAATGAACGGCCACCGCTACCATCGACCAACAGCTTGCCTACAATGGTTCCACAAAGCCCGGTACATCACAGACTGAGCGGTGCAGGCCGTAACAGTCCATTCGCTGGACGGCCGCTCGCAAGGACACCATCTGCAACACCGTCTAGCACCACATCCATCGCCGAAAAGGAGGAGAGAATGGACATGCCTGCAAGAAGTCGACCTCAAAGTGCAGTATATATGGAGCAAGGCACACGCTGGATGGAGAAGCAGGAGGCAGCTTCGTTGAGAACGGCTCTCGAGGACATGGACCTTGCCGAAGAGCAGAGAGTACACAAGGGAGCGCAAGATGAGGCAGCGGAGTTGGTGTGGAAACACCGCAACCCGGATTCTCCTTTTGCAAATCCAGCAGCGCCTTACATGAATCCGGATCTCAAGAAAGACTATAATTCACATCTTCGACAAGGGAGCTACAGCCGCAGTCACAGTCAAGAGGCGGTGCAACGGTCATCTACCTCTACACGTAGCTCTTTCAACGGCAGTCAGAGACCGTCGATGGATACTATAACAGGAGGCAAGAGGGTCAGCCTTGACAGTCCTCCCAAGTCTAGCCAGGATGCAGCAACCTCCCCTCTCAAACAGGCCCGTAAGCCATCTGGGAAGAATTACGGTGATCTTGCAGCCGCCGTCAAGAACGATATTGAAACTGCGAGAAGAAGGACGAGCAGCGGTAGCAAACGTATTCTGAGTAGGGAGAAGAAGGTTTTCATGGATCCAAACGATAAGATCTACGAAGATCCACAGGAGGAAGCAACGCCTCCAAAGAAGCAGCAAGCACCTCTGCCTATTCCCGACCTCAGGCCAGCTCCGGTGCCTGTGCAATCAACGCCATCGCTCATTCGAAAGAACCCGTTTGCTCGCGTTCGTGGGCAGTTTGAAAGACCAGACCGCGCACAATCGGCTCCTGTGTTACCTCAGGCGCCTTCGACAAAGGTCGACCGCATAGAAATCCAAAGGAACCCTCCGAGCCAGTCACGTAGGGCAGGGTATACTTCAAACGAGCCACTGCCATCACCGCAATTCAACACTGCAGATAATGGTGGAGACGATGATGATAATATCTCTCCAAAGCTAACACCAACGAAGAACGGCAAGGAGATCAGAAGCGATGACATACGGGCCGCCACGAGCAAGCAGAGAAGTGATCGAAGTGCAAACCTACCTCAGCCTACTGCAGTCAGTGATAGACTTGGTAGGCCTATCGTAAGTTTCGATCAAGGATGGAAGCAGCAAAAGGAAATCGTTCTCGAAGAAACCCGGCTGCCGGCCGCGGCGCCACCGTCACCAGGCTCATCTACTCCTCCACGTCCGTCAAGGGTATCAGACTCGCCTAGGTCTTCGCCTTTCAATCGACAAGCAATTCCCAGGATCGATCCACCTCGGGACAGCGGATACCATTCACCAAACATTCCTTCACCAACGAGCAATGTTTCCAGGCCTTCATCACCGATGCCTCCAATTCCGACCATTATTGTGCCTGATGACCCAAATGTTCAGAGCAACGTATTACCTGAGGAGCCGGAGTCGGCCTCTGTGGCGCCACTGTTTCAGTCTACACCATCTATCAACATTGAGCCGGCTAAGTCGCCATCGAAGAGAGTGTCGGCGGGCTCCACTTGGTCAACTGAAATGACGAGGCCGCCCATGCGGCCATCTTCAACTGGACCACCTCCAATCAATGTCAATCCACCCAGCAGATCCCCTAGACCATCCATTCCTACGATTGGAGTCAACGGCCCAGGCTTCTCAACCCGACCAATTCCTTCGCTACCACCAAGCACGGCATCTCATCGTCCCCTGCCTACTCCCACCCAACAACCACCGCAGCACCATCACGCAAACACAGCCCCTGTTCCCAAATCGACCCCCCACTACACTCCGTCACTCCGCCAGTCCCGCGCTCACTGCGTACGTTGTGCCCTTCCGATCGCTGGGCGCGTGCTTCAAGCCGCAGGCCAGCGACTGCATCCATCTTGCTTCAATTGCCACGAGTGCGACACAAACCTAGAGCACGTCGCCTTCCACCCTGAGCCGGAATCAAAACGCGCAGCACGCTTGGAGCGGATCACAGCTCGCCAAACCGGTTTTGTTCCCGAACACCTCACAGTCGAAGAGCTCTATGATACTGAGGAGACTGACGGCGATCCTTCGCTGCGCTTCTACTGTGCTCTTGACTTCCATGAGCTGTTCAGCCCACGCTGCAAATCGTGCAAGACCCCGATTGAGGGTGAAGTCATCGTCGCCTGCGGCGCGGAGTGGCACGCTGGTCACTTCTTCTGTGCCCAATGCGGCGATCCTTTCGATGCTAGTACACCATTTGTGGAAAAGGATGGTTACGCCTGGTGCTGCGATTGCCACACGCACCGCTACAGCGCGAAATGCCGCAAGTGCAGGAAGCCTGTGACGGATGTCGTTGTGAAGGCATTGGGGAGCGAGTGGCACGCCAACTGTTTCTGCTGCCTGGTAAGTTCGAGTTCCCTTGCAATTGATACCCTACTACTTCAACACATGCTGACTTTTAATCCTCGCAGGAATGCGGAGGTGAGTTTGAAGATGGAAGATACTTCCTTCGAGGCGAGAGTGAGGATCCCGTCTGTGTGAAGTGTGAAGAGAGAAGGCTGAAGGCTTGAGATTGCGAGGACAAAAATGTGACGATGGTGAATATGGTGTTTGTTCTTATTTGGATTGGATTGGATGGACTGGTGTTTTTGATTTGGCATATCGATTCCAGCATGAAGAGCTTGCAGTTTTACATGATGGCCAGACAAGCATCGCAGGGCGTTGGGCGATTTGTTAGATTCAAGCATTGTAATTCACATGACATATCAGTAAGGTACTGCGATTTCGTTTTGTTGGCCTTTTTGATGAGTGGTTGTTTACGGCTGCCTGAGGACCCCGTAGTCTCACTACCTTAGCCTAGCGCAAGCCGAAGCGAGCGACCTGCGCAACTGTGTTATAACTTTTGAAGCTGCCACCTGCGTTTACAACCACCTCCGTTCCCAATCGCAGTGTCGCGCTCTTCGTTGCAACACCAAGGACTCAATCACGCTCTGGCACTGCTCACTTCGCACCCTGCTCCTGCTCTGTGAGGAAGTGCGCCCAGCGCATTACCAGCATACTCTGCGACTAATTGCATCTGCGCCAACGAGAGAGCCTTTTGTCGCACCGCGCGATCAACATACCACATCCCAAGGCACGCAAGCAGCCAACTGATTTCTCTACGCGACAAACACTCTTCCACAATGAGTGACTGGAAAGAGGCCAAGGCTGGCGACGGCCGCACGTACTACTACAATGCAAAGACGCGCGAGACCAGCTGGACCAAGCCAGCAGACATGAACGGCACGCCTGCTCCTCCCACCGGACCTTCCTCGCAACTTACGCCCGCGCACTTCGACGCTGGCTGGGCCGACGCAAAGGCTCCGGATGGACGTACCTATTACTACAACAAACACACACAGGAGACCAAGTGGGAGCTGCCTATCATTGCGCCGCGTGGTCCTGCTTTTGCTGCTGGCGCTCCCCAAGACCTGACCGAGCGTGGCTATGGTCCGCCAGCGCGCCGCGACAGGAGAGATGACCGCGATCATGGTCTCCCGCAGAAGCCTGGATTCGACGGAGGCAGGCCTTGGGAACAGCGTGGAGAGAACACGGGATTTAGGGGCGCCATGCCAACCAAGACGGACGAGCCGGATTATGCGAATGCCGACCAGGCCAAGGATGCATTCTTCAAGCTTCTTCGCAAGCACAACATCAAATACAACACTCCCTGGACCGATGCTCTGCGCACAGTCGTCAAAGAGCGCGACTACCGCGCTATCAAGGACCCTCACGAGAGGAAGCGCGCCTTCGAGGATTACTGCATCGAGCAGAAGGAAGAGGAGAGGAGCAAGGAGAAGGAGCGCCGGGAGAAGCTGAGGGAGGAGTTCAGGTCAATGCTCAAAACCCATGACGAAATCAAGCACTACACTCGCTGGAAGACTGCGCGTCCCATGATCGAGAGCGAGGTCGTCTTCCGCAACGCAGGCGACGAGGATGAGCGCAAGCAGATGTTCGAAGAGTACGTTTTGGGTCTCAAGAAGCAGCACGTAGAGCAGGAGGCAGCTTCTCGTACCAAGGCGCTGGATAATCTGTCCGGATTGCTGAAGACTATGGTGCTGGACGTGGACCTCACTTGGGCGGACGCGCAAGGAATGATCATGAACAACGACAACTTCACTGGCGATGAGGCTCTTCGCGCTCTGCACAAACGCGACATCCTGGCCACCTTTGACCACCACATCAAGGAGCTGGAGGTGCGCCTCAACGACGTGCGCCAGAAGGAAAAGAAGTCCAAGCAACGTCGCAATCGTCAAGCTCGTGACGGTTTCAAAGCGCTCCTGCAGGAGAAGCTCCGTACCGGCACTATCACTGCAGGTACCAAGTGGCAGGACTTCGTCCCTCAAATTGAGAATGATGAGCGTTACACCAACCTTGTTGGTAACGAGGGCAGCGGTCCGTTGGATCTGTTCTGGGATGCTGTTGAAGACGAAGAGCGTAAGATTCGCTCCAAGCGTAACGACGCTCTCGACGTTCTGGACGATCAGCGTTACGAGATGACCACGGAAAGTACCCTTGAGGAGTTCACATCTGTCATGCAGCGTGACAGTCGGGCTTCGAGGTGGTCGCACCAGGAGATGAAGCTGGTCTACGACAAGCTCATGGAGAAGATCATCAAGCGTGCCGAAGAAGACAAAGCACTGGCCGAGCGCAACCAGAGGAAGGCTGTCGACCACCTCAGATCTGTCATCAAGCATCTCGAACCACCTGTCCTCATCGATGACAGCTTCGAGACCGTCAAGCCTAGACTGGAAAGCTACAAGGAGTATCAGGTCCTCGACGATGAGGCTAGGCAGATTGCTTTCTCCAAACACATCCGCCGTCTGCAAGAGAAGGCGACGGATGCAGAGCGCGAGCGCACCCGCCGTGATGCCAGGCGTGATCGCTCCAGAGACCGCGACCGTGACTACCGCCGGTCCTACGACTATGATGATCGCCGTGATCGTGAGCGTCGCAACCGTACTCGCAGCCCCGAGATCGACGCCTACGAGGCTGACCGCCGCAAAGCCCAGGCCGACCGCGAGCGCTCATACCGCAAGGCTTCCTTTGGTCTCACTCCGCCTCCACGCGACTCCCGTGACCGCCGTGACAGCCGCGACCGCCGAGATGATCGCTATTCTCGGGAGAGGGATAGAGACTCGGCGCGTGACCGCAGGCCTGATAGGTACGAAGTCATGTACGAGCGTGAGAGGCGCGAGAGAGAGATGGAGCGTGAGCGCAACTATGCCTCTCGTGCGGATCCGCGCGATAGGGGCAAGATGCTGGACTATGGAGACGAGGACGCTGTGGGCAGCCGCCCTGGCAGCGTGCGTAAGCGACGTGAGTCTGATGCCAGCATGTCTAGCAGGCGTGACGCAAAGGTATGTTGTTATTCCTCTCTTTCGTGTTGATGAAGCTCTCTTGAGACCACAGAATGCTAACGAACAAATACAGCGCTCCCGCCGCAGCCGCGAGCCCGACACCGACGCCGCAGCGGCCGAAAAGGCCAAGGAGGAGGTCGCCATGCAAAGCGGCAGCGAGGAAGGCGAGATCGAAGAGGTCTAGGTAGCCTCCAACCGAGAATCGACCTCCGAGGCTGCCACTGCTGCAGCCCAAGTTGTTCCTCAGCTGACCAGCCAGACTTCCGATCAGGGTGCTTCTCAGCCGGGCACTGAAATTACTTCTCAAACCACGCCCCAACCTGCTACCGAAGAAACCGCTGCTCAGTCAGCCACTCCAACTACTTCTCAGACCACACCAGAATCTCCTACCGAAGAAACCGCTCCTCAACCTCCTCGCCAGCATGTCAATTTCGACTTCCACATCTCGATCTGTATCAAGGGTCTGGGAAACAAACGCCAGCAGACGTCATGAATGAGATTGGTCTGGCATGGCAAAGCAAGGCCGTGAAAGATTCTGCAAGACATTTGTGAAAGCATGGAGCTCAGTGAAGTGAAAGGAAAAGGAAAACCCAGTAAACAACACAGGATAGGACAGGGCAGGCATGTTTCTTTTCATCCCCCTTAATCGAAAGGAATTGATCATAAACTCCCCTCGTAACAGCGCCTTCGGCCTTCTGGACGACAAAGCAAACCAAAACTACCTCACCCTTATCGATCGCATGCTAGGCTGGCTACATTGCCTACCTGTCTCACTCACGCTTTCATCACGGAGTACGTTGTCTTTTTCAATAATCAGAAATCATCCCCAGAGAAAACAATACAAAAAACCAAATTCCTTTACGCGCGTTTCTTGTACCCTTTTATGCGATTGTTTTCAAGTGCAGCCGGTAACTGAGACATGAAGTTCAACAGCACTCAATGATATACCAACTCCCATCAGAAAACCCATTCGGACGTCGTAACACCCTTTCCGGGAGAAAAGGCTCCTTTCATCATAACAAAAAACTTGGTGCGTGCCATGAATTTCTCTTTTTTGACTAAAAAAGCAAGAACAAGAACAAGATTTGAATGCTTTTTGATGATGATGATGATGATGATGATGATGATGATGATGATGATGATGATGATTATGATGATGAAATGATTTCTATTGTGCTTTTTGATTTGTTTTCCTAAATGCCCCTTTGCCACCCACCCGATGCATGTAATAACCCAGTGGATGATTGGAATTTGCCTCATAACGCTTTTCAAAGTTGTGTGTCATTTTTGTCATTTCCCCCATAACCTCGTAAAAGATGCCGGTCGGCCGGTGAGTCCTGACACTGAACAGGGACTGGCGAGCAACCTTAGAAGCCCAAGGGGAAATGAATGGTGGTGAGGCAGAGAGGTGTGGTTGGTAGCCGATGCCCATCGCCTGGCGATCGACGGGGGATTTTCGTGTCCACCGCCGCTGTTTTCGCTGCGCACCCGGGGGTTTTCTGCAGTGAAGCGCGACAGTGGAGCACTGTCGGCCCAGCTCGCCTTCTTTCTCCTCGTCTTCCTCGGCGCCCGCCAGCTCCAGCATATCGTCGGCGCCGCTTTTGATCACGCGGCGGCGCTTGGTCCCTGCCCGCTGGGCGGAGCGGCTGCTGAGCTTGCTGGCCGCGGCGGCATCTCTGTTGTTGTCCTTGGCGATGCCTTTCAAGACTCTTCTTCCAGGAAGTACTGTGGTTTTGGTTAGTAAGGGGTTGGCAATTATGCTAAAAAATGGATTTGAACTTACGTAGCTTCCTGCGGCCTTCTGCTCGGCATCCTTGACACTGTTGAGCTTGTTGATACGCGGGCGGTAGGTGCTCGGGTCGCGACGGAAAGTGACGTCCAGGCTCTTGAGGAAGGTGTTGCAGCCGGTGAGCAGGGACTCGGGGCTGTTGGCGCGAGACTTGACGGAGGGCTGACCGTCAAAGACGATAACGCGGTCGGCAAGGTAGGTGGCCATGATGAAATCGTGCTCGACGACGAAAGCGGTCTTCTTGGCGTGCATGATGAAACGCTTGATGACACGAGAGGCGATAATACGCTGCTCGGAGTCGAGGTAGGCGGAAGGCTCGTCGATGACGTAGATGTCGGCAGGCATACCCAGGGCGAGGACGATGGCGACACGCTGCAATTCACCACCGGACAGGTTCTGGACCTCCTGGTCGATGAAGTCATCGATCTTGAGCGGCTTGTAGACATCAGTCTGGAACTGAGGGTTGATGAAGGCGGCCTTGATGCGCTTGAAGAAGAGCTGACGGACGGTGCCCTGGAACTTGGGCGTGATCTTCTGGGGCTTCATGGAGATGTTCATCGGAGGGATCTTCTGGTTGTCGTCGGGCTGGAGAGCACCGGCAAGCATCTTACAGAAAGTGGTCTTGCCGGTACCGTTCTCTCCCATCATGACCAGGATTTCGGAGCCAGTGAAAGTACCGGGCTCGATCTTGAGGCTGAAGTTACCCATGGTCTTCTTCATGGCGGGGTAGGTGAAGCCCTGGGTCTTGTCGACCTGGAAGTCTTCGCTCGCGTCACCGATACGGAACTGGAGCGATTCGTCACGGAAACGCAAGTTCTCGGTGGGGACATTACCGTCGAGGAAGATGTTGATACCTTCACGGACGGAGAAGGGCGCAGTGACCACACCGTAGACGGCGGGCTTACCGTAGAGAACGCAAATGTAGTCAGACAGGTAATCCAAGATGGACAAATCGTGCTCGACAACAATGACGTAGCTGTCGGGGGTGAGAAGGCTGCGAATGAGACGACCAGCGGCCAGACGCTGCTTGACATCCAAGAAGGAAGAAGGCTCATCGAACATGTAGACGTCGGCCTTTTGCACACAGACCATACCGATGGCGAAACGCTGCAGCTCACCACCGGAAAGAAGGTCGATATCACGGTCCCAAACGACGTCGAGTTCTGAAAACATGCATGTTAGTTCATCTGTAGATATCAAATTTTCTGTTTGTCGAAAACATACCGAGAGTCTCTCTGATCTCCTTGAGCCTGTCGGCTCCAACCTCGCATCGGTCGGTAATGAGGGCACCGACGGAACGGTTGTCCTTCTGCTTAAGCGCCTTGGGGATCTGGTCGACGTACTGAGGCTTGGTGATGGCCTTCAGGTTGTCTTCGAGAACCTTTGTGAAGTAGTCTGTGGTATTCTTAGCGCCTGGTTCCTCCAGGTATCATGATATCAACTTCTCTTACTCTGCAGCTCAGAACCACGGAAGTACTTCAGGACCTCCTCCCAGTCTGGTGGGTCCTCAAATCTGCCCAAGTTGGGCTTGAGCTTGCCAGCCAGAATCTTCAGCGCCGTACTCTTGCCGATACCGTTGGTTCCAACGAGACCCAAAACCTGACCCGGTCGGGGCATGGGCAGACGGTGCAACTTGAAGCTGTTGGCGGAGTAGCGGTGGGTGACCTGGCTCTCGAGGTTGGTGGGCAGGTTGATGATCTGGATGGCGTCGAAGGGGCATTTCTTCGGGCAGATACCGCAACCGATACACAGGCGCTCACTGATGAAGGCGATCTTACTGCTGGACTCGACCTCGATACAGAGCTTGCCGGTCTTGACGACCGGGCAGGCCTTCTTACACTCCTGGCGACATTTCTTGGGCTTGCACTTGTCGGAGTTGACGATGGCGATACTGTTTCCTGCATGAGTTTCGCATGTCCTACGTATGTGGGAGGAGGAGGATTGCGGTCAAGAGCGCAAGGCCACGGGGCGGGACTACGCACCGGGTGAGTTTGTCGACCATGTTGGCGGGATTGGGGTCGAGGAAGCACCGCCCAGGCGATTATGGTATGTAAAAAGAGCGAGTCGCTTGGTGTGTTGTTGGGCCTGTGGTGTCCCTGCGAGTCGACGCGAGAGGCGTGCTTGGTGGAGTGGGATGTGTCGTCGTTGAAAATTGGAAAGGTGACGGAGACAAATCTTACCGTGCCTGATTGGCGGCGGGGGCTTTGTTAGAAGTTTAGTGGGGGCTTGCCCGCATTTTTGTGATGCGAGGCTGCCTTAAACTTCATTATTCGACTCCATCATAATGTCGGTGTCGGTCTATCTGTTGATGGTGTAATATCCGCTATGATTGATACTGGTCGCAGTAGAAATCACTGCTATATGGAAAGAACAGAACATTCTGTCCCATCCATACCTCTACAGGAGACTATACAGCGCTTCTTAATGTCTCACTTCCATACCCTAACCCTTATAACCCCTTCACATTGTCTATGCCACTCCTCCCATAGCGCTTTGTCTCTTTGATCAGAGCATACGAGCTGTCTGCTTGCTCTCCAGTGAGTCTCCATTCAATCTTACAATATTCAATATACATCGCCTTGTATCACACGACCAATTTCCTGCGCCCGATCGTCTCTCTATTGCAAATACCTTACCACGTGAACGATTGGCTGCGGCAAGCGAAGACCCTTGTCTCAAATGATACTTTTCGTTGGAAATCGAAAGAAACACCAACCTGGAAATATTTCGTAGTCAACGCGATTTCACCAACGGATCCAGAATACATGTAGGCAAAAATGTTGGTAGTGAAGACACGCCAAACAACTCGCAAATGCGACATGAAATTCAGCCCTCTATGCACGTACACGCAAAACAAGTTACTGTATTCTCACTCAGCCAACGTCAACTTTGAGTGTGGACATAGGAGAATACATGGCCATCCCCAATATTCAAGGTCAATCTCCATAAGCCATGCGGTGACATGACATATTCTGTAGTATCCTTACTGACCAGGATGACATGGACGGCAATGTCCTTTCGCCCTCAGGTTCCAGCCCGCGAAGATTGTCGACTTTATTATACATGTATAGGTAGTGTCAAGTATGGAAGCTTCGATTGAACGCTGTGCAGAACCCGATTTTAGCCAATGTCGACGGCGACAAACAATTAAATGACCATCGGGTATTCATTCCGTTAGTTTGAAGGATTATCTCACAAAGACCGCGGAAATCTTCTCCTCGCAGACCGTAGCTAGTGCACGTCAAGACGATTGTTCATGCATGGCTTGATGTTTTAGGGTCAACGAAAAATCACATGGCGAAACCTGCTATATCTAGACAGTGACATTGCAATAGTCAACCTGACAAGTAAAGCGATATGTCGCTTTACCGATATATAGACTCCCCGTCCCATGCATACCTGAGATATAATGCATTGGACATATTGGACATAGATAGTTTGGCTGAGATACAAATCGTCAAGACAAGGCAGTAATACCGCCGATGAAGCGTAATGCAGATGTTGTATAGTAATGCCAGCTCCTGGTGCTGTCACTGGTCGGTCGTCTAGTGAAATAGAGTTGTCCATCTTGCTGTCGCCGCCGCAAACTGATGGAGGGTCTTGGCGGCAGTTCGATGAAGCCGGAGCGACGCTGCGTCTTCACCTTCCACTTCGTCTAGACCACCCACCACACACCCACCCACCCGCCGGACCGGCAACACCACGACAACAATTACTACAACCGAGGCCGAACGAAGAATGGCCTGTAAGTGAACGCAGCTCACATTCTTTACGCACTTTTCACCGCAGTCTGCCCGCGACACCACGCGACCCGCGCGTCTTCGCGGTCATCCATCGACCGAGCCTTCAACTGGACATATACCATCGCTGCCGACCCTGAAACCGCCTCGGAACCACCAGACCGACTCCCACGACTGCATTTGATGCCCCCAACCTGCCCTGTAAGGTCCCCTTCCCACCGGATTCCCCTACACGATCGTCAGCGTCCGCCATCGCCATCTCATCTCGAGGCCGCATTTACCGGTCGGACCTTGTATCATCTAGATTCCAGCAGCAACACCGTCTTTTTTCACGGGGAAACCGGTCGCGTACATGCTGGCTAGCCGTCTGAGAAATTCCAGCTTGCTCCGACTGCCACAGCCCAAGATACACTGCTGACTGTCACTTATTGTAGCGGGGCTAATACACCCTCCACCCCACCCCTACCACGACGACAACATGTCGATGATGAACGGTTATGCCGATGACCACGATGACGACCGCTCCGAATCGTCGCCGCAACGTGCAGGCAGCGAAAGCCCCCTCTCAGACGTCAATGATCTACCCACCACCGCCGCATCACAAGTAGACGACCAAACGCACCAGGAAGGCTCAGATGACGACGCGATGCAAGACATGGCTACATCTGAGGTAGACGACGAAGATGAGGGCGCTGAAGAGCAGGATGCCGATTTTGACGAGGAGACTCCACCGCCAGACGCAGAAAATGGAATGCGACACGACGAGTCCTCATCGGAGGATGAAGTGAGGTCAGGGAAGCGAAGAGTCGCTGTAGACGATGAACAATACATGAAGCAGAACCCTGAGCTGTACGGGCTGCGTCGCAGTGTTCGTACCTTCCGCTTCCTGAAGCAATATCACCTTACTGACACCACTTTCCAGGGCCGCGCTCGACCTCAACACCGAGTGGTACGTGCGCTCCAATGGTCGCAATGGCCAGGATCGCTTTGCTAATGGAACATGCAGGTCGAGACCAGTGATGAGGACGAGGACTCTGACGACGTCAACCCCGGCAGAAGGCGCAAGCGTCAGAAGACCACCGGCACCCGCCCAGGTACGCTTCCTTCCGCCAACCCGTCCGTCTCATACTTTTGCGGACAAGACTAATGGCAATAGCATCCACACGGACTGGCAACAACTCTTCTATCCAACCCTCGTCTGACAACGACTCCGAAGAAGACGACGTCTACGGCGGCGCCAAAGGCCGCTCCTTTGCCAGGAAGCACCGACGACAGAAGCAGGCCGCTTCTGGCACAGGAACGCCTCAACTGGGCGAGGTGCGATTCTCTACTCGCCAGGCTGCCAAAGTCACGAACTATAATGAAGAGGAAGACTATGGTCTGAGCGAAGAGGACACCGAGAATGTGACGCCCAGCACTTGGGCCGTCGAGCCCACGGGCCCCTCCGTCGACACTGTCCTCAACCATAGACTGATTGAGGGTGCTGGTGAGTGGTAGTGCCTGTCTATGCGCTCAGTTCCTAAGCTAACATATCATTCAGACGACTCGAACCCAACGAAGAAAGACTACGAGTACTACGTAAGCTACCCATGGTTCATACACTTATGTTGCATGTACTAACGTCATCTGCTACAGGTCAAATGGCAAGGCCAATCTCACTACCATGCGACCTGGGAACCGTGGGAAACACTCAAGAACTACAAAGGCATCCGCCGCGTCGAAAACTACTTCCGAAAGGTCATCCTGCTTGAGCTCGACATGGTTCACCCTGACACCGCTCTCGAAGATAGGGAGAAGTGGAATCTGGATCGTGAGACATATCTGGATTCTCTCAATGAATACATGAAGGTTGAGCGCATCATCAGCGCACAGGAAGGCGACGAAGACCTTGAGTACTACGTGAAGTGGAAAGCTCTACCCTACGATTTTTGCACTTGGGAATCAGCATCACTGGTCAGCGAGCTCGCACAAAACGAGATCGATCGCTACCTGGACAGAACCTCAAAAATGCCGCAGACCAACCAACGCGAAGCCAGCCTGGCAACGCGATCCGACTACAAGCCTTTCCGCACGCAGCCAGATTACATCAAGGGTGGCGAGTTGCGTGAGTTCCAGATCCACGGTCTGAACTTTCTTGCTCATCACTGGTGTAAAGGCAACAACGTCATCCTCGCAGATGAAATGGGTCTCGGAAAGACAGTGCAAACGGTCTCTTTCATCGACTGGCTCAAGCATGAGCGTGGCCAGCAAGGGCCATTTATCGTCGTCGTACCTTTGTCAACTATGCCGGCTTGGGCAGACACATTCGACAACTGGACGCCCGACATCAACTACGTCGTATACAACGGTAATGAAGAGGCACGCAAGATCATCAGAGAATACGAACTTTTGGTGGACCCGCGCAACTACAAGAAGGTCAAATTCAACGTCCTTCTTACCACTTACGAGTATGTTCTGGCCGACGCGGGTTTCTTGTCACAGCTCAAATGGCAGTTCATGGCAGTAGACGAGGCTCACCGGTTGAAGAACCGTGACTCACAGTTGTACGCAAAGCTCATGGAGTTTGGTGCACCAAGCAGACTGCTCATCACTGGTACTCCAATGCAGAATACACTGAGCGAGTTGTCTGCCCTCATGGACTTCTTGATGCCTGGCAAAGTCAAGGTTGATGAAGACATCGATTTGACTTCTGAGCATGCCAGCGAGAAGATCGCCGAGCTCACCAACGCAATCTCGCCCTACATGATCCGACGTACCAAGCAAAAGGTTGAGGGCGATCTTCCCCCAAAGACCGAGAAGATTATCCGTGTTGAGCTCGCGGACGTCCAGCTCGAATACTACAAGAACATCCTCACGCGGAACTACACGGCGCTCAACGCAGGCGGCAAAGGCCAGAAGGCATCTTTGCTGAACATCATGATGGAGCTGAAGAAGGCCAGTAACCACGCCTTCATGTTCCCCAATGCCGAGGAGCGCATCCTCGAAGGTACATCAGGTACCCGCGAAGAGCAACTCAAAGCTCTCGTCACAAGCAGTGGCAAGATGATGCTTCTCGACCAGCTGTTGACGAAGATGAAGAAAGATGGCCATCGCGTGCTGATCTTTAGTCAAATGGTGAAGATGCTCGATCTTTTGGGCGATTATCTCAACCTTCGCGGCCACCAATTCCAGAGGCTTGATGGAACTATTGCTGCAGGCGCGAGAAGAATGGCCATTGACCACTTCAATGCTCCGGACAGTCAGGATTTCTGTTTCCTGCTATCGACTCGTGCTGGTGGTCTTGGAATCAACTTGATGACTGCCGACACAGTCATCCTTTTTGACTCCGACTGGAATCCGCAAGCTGACCTGCAGGCCATGGCACGTGCTCACCGTATTGGTCAGAAGAGACCGGTCACCATCTACCGCTTGGTATCAAAGGATACCGTCGAGGAAGAAGTCTTGGAACGTGCCAGAAACAAGCTTATGCTTGAATTCATCACGATTCAGCGTGGTGTCACGGACAAGGACAACACAGAAATGAAAGAGAAGCTGGCTCGTGCTGGAGAGCGGGCAGTGGAGCCTACTTCATCCGACGAGATCTCTCGCATTCTCAAGAAGCGTGGCCAGAAGATGTTTGAGCAGACCAACAATCAGCGCAAGCTTGAAGAACTTGACATCGACGCGGTCCTCGAGAATGCCGAAGAGCACAGGACGGAACAGCCCGAAGGCATGACAACCGACGGTGGTGAAGAGTTCCTTCGCAGTTTCGAATACACCGATGTCAAGGTTGATCTCGAGTGGGATGAAATCATCCCTCAAGCTGAGCTCGACAAGATCAAAGAAGAAGAGCGCAAGAAAGAGGAAGCTGCCTATCTGGAAAGCGTCATCGAGGCGAATCAACCACGCAAGAGAAAAGCACCCGTCGACGAAGCACGCGAGCAACGTGCGGCCAAGAAAAGGGCGCGCGACCTGGCCGCCGAAGCTGCTGCGGATGCTGCGTCTGATGACGACGATGACGAAACAGATCGTGGCCGAGACCCAAGGCGACCTTTGGGCGAAAAGGAATGCCGCAACCTCATCCGTTCATATGAGCGATTTGGCGCCTTCGAAGAGAAAGCCGATGACATTGTTCGCGCGGCTCGACTTGTCAGTCGTGACATTGACGTGGTCCGCGATACCCTACAGGCGGTCATCGACGAAGCCGACAGGCTTCTGAAGGAGGAGTCTGATCGCCTCAATGAACTCGAACGCACTACTGGAAGGCAAATCACGAAGAAAGAACGGAAGACCGTGCTCTATGACTTCCGAGGCGTCAAGCGCATCAACGCAGAGACCATCAAGGAACGTCCCATCGACATGCGTATGATACGCGAACTCGTCGACCAGAGCAAAGACCCGAAGAATTTCCGCATCCCAGAGGCCTCCAAGCCAGCATCCTACACCTGCGATTGGGGTGCCAGAGAGGATGGTATGCTCACTGTTGGCATTGCACGCCACGGTATGGGCGCGTGGGCCGCCATCCGCGATGACCCTGACCTTGATATGGGAGACAAGATGTTCCTAGAGGAGCACCGCGTTGGCCAGAAGGAAGAGCGTGAGAAGAGTGAAGTCAAGACAACCAAGTCTCCTGGCGCTGTTCACCTCGTCCGTCGTGCTGGATACCTGGTCAGCGTTCTTCGTGACAAGACTAGCGGTGGCGCTAACAGCCAGGCGAGGAGGGCAATGGAGAACCACCACCGCAACAACCGCAAGCATGGAAGCTTCCATGGACGGTTCGCTACGCCTAACGGCTCGGCAAGCCCTGCACCCGGCCACCATCGCAAACACCAAAGTGACATCAGGAACAGCTTGGATCGTCGCGGTCACAATCACAGCTCGCCTAATGGTCATAGAAGGATCAGTACCGAGGACCGTGAGCGTATCAGAGCGAGACAAGCCGAGCAGCCCCGTCCAGGCCACCACCGCGTCACATCGTCGCCGATGACAAATGGTACCCATGCGAAACCCATGACGGAATCCGAGAAGAAGCTGCACAACCTTCTGGTGCCTATCTCCGATGCACTGGCTCGCGCTCACGGTGCCCAGAAGAAACTCATCCCAGACGATTTGACACGACTGAAGCAGATCAAGGTGAGCCTTCTCGCCATTGGCAGTTTTATCACCAGCCACCAAAGTGCCAAGGAAAGCGCCTCGTTGGAGAAGGATCTATGGGATTATGTCTCCAACCGTCACTGGCCGCAGAGCAGCAAAGATGACAAGCGTGTCTCTGGCAAGAAATTGAGAGATATGTACGTCAAGATCGCAGGCAGAGATTCAGCCCCCAAGACCACCGCTTCGCTGCCCGTCACGAAGACCGAGCACAATGGCACGCCAGAAGTCAAGAAGGAGGCCAACAAGGACCACTCTCCCGCCGAGAGCAGCAAGCCAAAGGCGCCGTCGCCTGATGTGGTCAAGCACGAAGACAAGATGGACGTCGACACGAAGTCTCCTGCCTAGGAAGCCAGCGACTCGCCAGACACCTCCACTGACATTTCCGCCAGTGGATCGTCAAAACGGAGCACGCCCTGACACATGGAGAAGGAGTTCTTGTTCAAATGCTTTTTTTGATTTAGTTTTTTGTTTTTTGCGCTGAGCGTTCCTGCACAAATGAAAGAGAAAAAAAGCGGACCTTCTATACCACCTAGACGGGATCATGACTATTGCATTGTGGGCGGCGTAATACATGCGAGAAAGCGAGAGCGAACGATGAGGCGACATTGTAAACGCCTTATTTTTATTGGAGTCCCAGACTTTAGGGCAAATGACAATAACAACATTTGGGGAATTCTTCTTTCTCTGAAAAGGAGTTGTTGTTTCTTTCCTTTTCTTTTAAGGTCGCTTGGCTGGAGAATTCTCTGTACCTACCTTACCTTGTTATTCTGTTGCGTTTGTTGCGAACATAGGCGCTTTTTGCCTTCATCATCATCATCATCATCGATGGTCCTTCCTTTTTAGAGTTCTTCTACTTCTTAGTCACTTTGCGAATTGTGTAGGACAAACTGCATATCAGAACTCTGATCGAAGGAGGGAGGATATCAAACATTCTGTCTCAACATGAATAAATACGCTTTTTGTTGAATTCTTTCTTTCTCTCAAATGAGTACGTGCGGAGAATTGAGATCCAGTCTTTTCGGACCCTGTCATTCTTGCTTTTCCTGTTGTGATGCGAAATCCATTTCATGGAAACATGGCACTTCTGGACAGTGCTGGTCTGTTGAAAGCCGCCTTGATCGCCCTTAAGGGCTTGCCGTAGCTACGACGGAAAGGTCAGTCAAAAGATCCCCTAAACCTGCCCATGCCATCTCGCCAAAGAAAATCAGAATCGAAGAAACTCACCAAGCAGTCCCTCCCAAGGCTTCAACACAATCTTCCCCTTCGTAGGCTTCTCCGGCGCGCCAGCGGTGTAATTGCCCGCCACCCACTTCCGCACACCCGCACCAGAAGGCAACTCCCACTGCACCTCCTTGTCCGAGAAATTCAACACAGTAACAAAAGCCTCCTCCTCTCCCCTCCTTGCATACGCAAAAATCGCATCGTTCCCATCCTCTGGGTCCAGAAGTTCAAAATCGCCATACACCAGAGCGTCCTTGTGTTTCTTGCGCTGGGACAGCGCGCGCTGCCAGAATTGCAGGACGGAGAGGGAGTTTTCGTCGGCGTTGGCGCGCTGCGCGGCCGCGTTGACGGTTTTGTAGTCGTTGTTGACGCGCATCCAGGGGGTGGTTGTAGGAGCGCAGAAGCCTGCGTTGGGGGACTCGGAGGTCCATTGCACGGGGGTGCGGGCGTGGTCGCGGGCTTTGCGTTGCATGATGGATTTGGCGAAGGAGAGTTTCTCTTCGTCGTGAGGGTAGAGGGATTTCATCTGGGAGGGATGGGTTTAGGTTTCTGGGTTTTGGGTTTGTGGTGTTTAGGGGGAGGTTGAGTACCTTGTTCCAGTAGTTGATGGTTTCGACATCTTTGTATTCGGATGGATCGAATTCGGGAGGCATGTTGCGCTGACCGATTTCTTCGCCTTGGTAGACGTAGAGGGTTCCGGAGAGGGTGGATTGCATGAGAGCGAGGAGTTTGGCGCTCAGCTCGCGGTATTCGTCTTTGTCGCTGCAGTAGCGGGAGATGGAGCGAGGGTTGTCTGGTGATTACAATGGGTTAGTATGCAGTCGCGTATTAGGCAGGGATGGTGTTGCTATCTCACCATGGTTCTCGATGAAAAGACTGTTCCAGCCATCACGATCGATCATCAGGCTCTGCCACTTGTTGTAGATCTTCTTGATTTCATTGGTGTTCCAGTCCTTCCAGGTAAGACGGAAGCCGCTCTCATCGTTGTCGATATCGACCATTTCAAAGATGAAGATCATGTTCAGCTCGCCACGCCTAGCTCCGACAACCTTCAGGATCTCTTCCTCGCTGCGCACATAAGGCATCTCGCCGACCGTGATGGTGTCGTACTGGCTGAGCACTTCGCGGTTCATGGCCTGCAGCCATTCGTGCAGACGCGGCCCATTGGCATAGTACTTGTGGCCTGGCTGGTATTTACTTCCAGGAGATGTGACAGGTGCATCCGGATACCCGGGAGTCTTGGAGATGTGGTTGATGACATCCATTCGGAAGCCGCTGGTGCCACGCTCCAACCAGAAACGAAGTACGTCGTGAACAGCGGCGCGGACTTCTGGGTTCTCCCAGTTAAGGTCGGGCTGCTCGGGAGTGAATAGAGCGAGGTAGTATTCCTGGGTCTTCTCATCCCAGGTCCAGGCGCTGTGCGCTTCTCCTAGAATCATGGCCCAGTTGTTTGGAGGCTGTCTGTTGCCATGCTCATCGTACTTTGGTGGTTGCCAGTGGTACCAGCTTCGTTTTGGGTTATTTTTGGAAGAGCGAGATTGAATGAACCAGTCGTGTTGGTCAGAGGTGTGGTTGACGACAAGGTCCATCTGAAAGTGTCAGCATTAAAATGTCTATTTCACTTCCATCGGATCAAGATGTGCTTGATGCCGTTTCAGACTCACCATCAACTTCATATCACGCTTGTGTAGACCGGCAATCAGCTCGTCAACATCGCCGAGGGTACCATATCTGGGATCGATGTCCTTGTAATCGGCCTTTACGTCTGTATCAGTAGGTGAAACACAGCGGAATGATTGAGGTCAACGAACAATGTCGTAGCCCATGTCAACTTGAGGCGACTTGTAGATGGGCGATAGCCACACGACATCGACTGCTTCAATGTTAGATCGGTATCAATGAATGGGTAGTCAATGGATCCCTCTCACCGCCGAGGTGCTTGAAATAGTCAAGCTTGGAAATAACACCCTTGATGTCTCCCCATCCTGGCAAATTGCCAGAGCCAGTCGACTTGAATGACGCCGGGTAGACCTGGTAGACCTGTCAGGGGGTTTCCAAATACATTGAACCATGGTGGTATGATGGTACCTGGTAAACCACCGCCTCTTTCCACCAACGGTGCTTAGCGGAGCCCATTTGCACGATCTCGCCCATTCTCTTGTTGGGAGAATGAAGTGAAAAGATTGAGGAATTGCGAGGTGATTGTTCCAGGTAAAATACAAAGCAAGACAGAGCTACTAGACAGTTTATATCATCCCAAAGGAAAGAGCAAGTTGGTCGAAAGCACCCGCCCACACTTCTCCAAGAAGTGTCTCCGCGTCATGCTGCAATGTGATCCACACTCTGAAAGTCAATCTGCTATTTCCCCGAAGAAACCGGGTGCTTTCTCCGAGAGGTCTTGCGAGCATTGTTGCGAGTATTTATCCTCTTGTTGGGCATTGCAAGGAAGATCGTCTAGATGGATCGGGTTGGCTTGTCGACAATTTTTGACTTAGCAGGAAGATGCATTGCAGAGGATGTTGTCCTCAGCCTGGTAGCACCGGACTTCCAATTCGAAAATCCCCCTTCCAAATCCGAGCCCATCACGTGTTTTCGCACCAACGTGACAAGGCAGAAGCCGGAATTCGCTTTCCTCATTGGCTGTCCATTTGCCACTCGCGTCGACCGCGCGCGTCTCTATATCTTTCTCTCCATCCACGCACTTCTCGTTCAGTTACCATCGCATACACTCTCATCTGTTTTTCGTTTCAGGTCGAGCTGATACTCGTGCGTACCATATCCATCATGAGTGCCGAAGAAGACCAGCAGTCACAGTCAGGCTACGAGGATGGCCTCGCCGGTGGACCTGGCGCTCCTACGCCACTGTCAGCACTCGAGGTAAGGTTCTCGTCTATGTCTTCTCATCAAGTATGCCTAACATTCGCGATAGGGCGTCTCTGGTCTCTCGAAGCGTGATATTCAACTGTTCGTCGATGCTGGCTACAACACTGTTGAAAGTGTTGCATACACGTACGTAAAGACACAAGGAGCCTGGTCAGCAATTGAGGCTGACTTTTCACAGACCAAAGAAGATACTCGAGACGATCAAAGGTGTCTCAGAACAGAAAGCAACCAAAATTCTCGTTGAGGGTAAGATTTAAAATACCTCCCTTCCCAGCTCTAACTGACCATTTTAGCGTCAAAACTCGTACCCATGGGCTTCACTACAGCTACCGAAATGCACGCACGAAGATCCGAGCTCATCTCAATTACCACCGGATCCAAGCAGCTCGATACCCTGCTCGCGGGTGGCATCGAGACCGGCAGCATCACAGAAGTCTTTGGCGAGTTCAGAACGGGTAAAAGTCAGATTTGCCACACTTTGGCTGTGACCTGCCAGCTTCCATTTGACATGGGTGGCGGAGAGGGTAAGTGTCTGTACATCGATACCGAAGGCACGTTCAGACCCGTCCGCTTGCTTTCCGTCGCAAACCGTTATGGTTTGTCCGGCGAGGAGGTCTTGGACAACGTGGCATACGCTCGCGCGTACAACTCGGATCACCAGCTGCAATTACTCAACCAAGCTGCGCAGATGATGACCGAGACTCGCTTTTCGCTGCTCGTCGTCGACAGTGCTACTTCATTGTACCGCACAGATTTCATGGGCCGCGGCGAACTGAGCAGTCGACAGACTCATCTCGCCAAATTCATGCGCACACTACAGCGACTCGCAGACGAGTTCGGCATCGCCGTCATCATCACCAACCAGGTCGTCGCACAAGTCGACGGTGGACCTAGCGCAATGTTTAACCCTGATCCGAAGAAGCCCATTGGTGGCAACATCATCGCCCATGCTTCGACCACGAGGCTGTCACTGAAGAAGGGTAGAGGCGAGACCAGAATTTGCAAGATCTACGATTCGCCCTGCCTGCCAGAAAGCGACTGTATGTTCGCCATCAACGAGGATGGAATTGGTGACCCGTCGCCCAAGGATCTCGAGAAGGAATAAGCACTTCATGCGTGTGGCATTTATGGGCGGATTGAGCGATCAAATTTTGCTTTTGAGCGGAAGGAATGGCTTTACGATGCATGGGATGGCGTCTCTGATTTTGGAGCGGGCCGGGAGGCATTGGGATTTCCTTACTGGCATGTGACTTTGCGTTACACGCCTGTAGCTACTTTTTTGATACCCAATGTAATTTTCCTCATATCAGACTCGAATGTTGCGTAGGACCTGTGACTGTTAATTTACCTTTCGTTCTTGTGGTCCTCTGATGTGAATGAAGCTCCTCCTTCTGATACTAGAGGTGGCCCAAGCTTTGGAATCTTCAAGCGCGAAACGCGAACCATCATGAAAGCCATCTTTTGCGAAGCTCATCAATCAACCGCCAGCCTAATCATTTCCTTAGCTACGCCTTTCCGCAAACATGGCGAGGCCGGCAACCACCCCTACATTGTTCCAAGAGGTGCAATTGTCGCCTGCGCCCGCCTCTGCCTCATCAATCCTCACAATCAACACCACCGGCAACAAGTCACAAGCCGTCACACTCTTCGGCGCAGGACGCAAACGAGGCTACAACGAAATCAGCGAGCTGGACGAGGAGTCATACGCGCGCAAACACCTTGCTTCAGATGCTTCAGTATTCTTCCGCCGCAAGAGCCGATTCCCGCGCAGCTTCCTCTGGCGCGTGCTTGACGACCGACGACTGCTGGAGGTACAATGCGTGGATCTGGTGCAGGAAAGGAATGATTCGCACACTGCAGGATCTTTGACTTACCACATCGAGCTACCTGCGGAAATCGTAAGAGGAGGAGTGGCTCTTGCGGATCCCCAAGAGACGGATGCGCTGGAGATTTTTGTTTTGACAAAGAGCAATGACTTGTTCACCGTCACGCTGAAGAGAGACCTCTTGACCAGGGACGCGCCGCCTGCCGAGTATGACCCTTCAACGGCAGTGAAAAAATACACACCGAGTTCTTTTGGATTCCGATACCCCTACCGTATGGTCGCTGTGAGCAGCTTGGAGATTCTCGTTTCCCTACATGATGGATGTCTGCTGCGCTTGGAACGGCAGCCCAATGAGAGTGCCACACAATGGAGAGAGACATTCTACAGCGAAGGTGGCTGGAGTGGCACGTTGAAGGGCTTCAACCCTTTGGCAAGACGGCAGGCAGTACGATACGGCGACACGGATCTTGATACAAACTCGGCGGTGGATCTTGCGAAAAGCCGGGATGGTAACTTTGTGTGGACAGTCACTCTGGACCACTATCTCAAAGCGTGGAGCGCCAACAGTGGAAAGGTTGCATTGCAGATGGACCTGTCAAACGAGAAGACTGACCGAGATGGATCGAAACGCCAACCAAGATATATCATGACAGCTGAGCAAGGAAAGCTCCTCCAAATCGTCAAAGCGCCGGAGTCTTCCGAAAATGGCTCAGTTGCACACATGGAAGAGGATGGTCGGTACTTTGTTTGGGTGCACTCACCCAAGGATCACCAGTTCAAGATCTATGAGGTCTCCACAAGCCAAATTGCGGGCGGTGAGAAGACTTTGAGATGCGAAGATCACCAGCCTAGAGCGAGGCTTATCCCGCCCGTTGAGGAGATGCTCAACACCAACATCTGGCATCTCGAGGAATTCCACGTGCAGCCTTCGCCGGATTGGAGTGTGACACAGTTGTGGATTAGAGCACGAAGTGGAGCCTTGTGCAAGACCTTCACGATTACTTTCGACCCACTCGAGGAAGATCATGAAGAGCTTACTAGGACGTTCCGAAGCGGCTGGACCGTCGTCGACCATGGCCCATTGACATCAGAGCGATTGCGAGAGGCTAACGATTTTCCGGCGATGCTCCAAGCCAACGCGGATTCACCGATTACCCCCACAGAGAGATGGATTTCCTTCCTATTCTCGCCAGGACGCTTCTCAGCTGCGAGCATTGAGGCTGCACTCAACACATATCGTAAGCGTCGCAAGCTTCCTAGCGCCTCCAGTAAGGGTCTTAATGCGTCCCTGGCTCCTCTCCAGGATCGCTTGATTGCCTCCGTGACTAGCAAAATCGCCTTGTCACGTTCTGCAAATGACCAGCCAGACTACGATCAATACCAAAGCGATGTATATGCGCAATGGTCTGGATTCTACTCCATTCTCGAAGACCTGCACAAAAGAAGAACAGAGTCGGTCAGCTTGTCCTTCGACCACGAACTAGCATTGCCTTGGTCTGTTTCCGCGGACACTGTGGCTCCCTTGCGGGCAAACGACAGCCTAGAGCTTATGTGTTTGAATAAGGACCTGCTGGAGCACGGGGGCCTCAAGAAGCTCGATCCTGAAATCGCGCAGACCATTTACAGCCCTGATGACCAGCACGCACTTCCAGTGACTGTGCTCATTGATGCCGCCCACGATTTCAGGAAATCGCTCTCTCCCGAAGCCCAGGATATTCTACAGCGCACAGCCTATCATGACGCGCTATCGAATGATGATGACGACGATGTGGCCGAGCTTCAGGGACTCTACGAAAAGGCGGACCTTGGTGCAGAAGTCTCGGAAGAAATCTTCAGCGCCCTTGAAGTGAATGTTACAGAGCTTCAGGGTCTTGGTAGCATAGATCGCCAGGTGTTCCAACAAGTCTTCAGACGTTTGGACAACACCAAGTCTGGCGCTAGCAACAAGCCAAGTCTCGATTCGTGTATGTTCGGCGACAGATTCAACGTCGCTGTTGCGCAACAGAGCTTGCGACAGAACGAGACCATCTTGTTCGATCTTCTTGCTTTGGTGGCATTCATGGCAGGCGACCTTGAGCCAAGTGAATTGCATCCCGACTTCGCGCCCAGAAAGCTTTACGCTGAAATCATCAAGCTCCTCAGGCAAATAGCCTTGCGTCTCTGGCTAGCTAGTCACACACGAATGGAGCCACCGCAAACCCCCGGCACCGATGCCGTTGAGGTGACTTTGCTCGAAAGCTTCTTCGCGGGAGATTGGAAGAGGAATGCTACCACAGATGACGATGCTGATTTACCTGTCCTCCTCACCCGCTGGAGCAAACGCTGGGCCTACGCAGTGGACCTTAACAAAGACTGGAGCGGTGCCACTTGCCACGTCTTTTCGATGCTATTGCAGAGTGAGCTGTATGACCTTGCAGCAGATTTTGTGAAGTTCATGCCAACCACCCCTTGGTCTACGTACATGCAGGCACGTCTCGCTGTGGCATTAGGAGAATACGACACCGCCGCTACCGCCTTCCGCGAGGCTGCCGATGGCCTGGCTCCTCCAGAGAAGCTATCCAAGGGAATCCCAGACACTGCAAGTCTACTCAATGCGGACGAGCTCAATTACTTCCGTGCCGGCCTCTCTCAATATTACCAGCACGTTGCAGCCATCTTCCAGAAACCTGCATTGTACTCATATGTCGCTGACTTTGCTGCCGAAGCTATGAAGCACGTACACGGAGCAGCAAGTCTTGATGCCGACCTCGCTAGAATCGATGGCAAGAAAAGCAAGACCGATAGTCCCGCTCTGGACAAAATCAATAACACCATGGACGAGATTCGTCTGATCAAGATCAGAGACATCCGAAGTGAAATCGCCAGCCGCCTTTTCAGCGCCCTCGTCAAGACTGGTCGCTTCCGTGAGGCCTATGATGCGCTCCGGAAGTGTAACGGCGACCTCCTCAAAGCCAATCTCAAACTCCTTGTCGAAACCTGCGTCAAGCAAGACTGCGTGCCCTCCCTCCTCGCCCTACCATTCAGCAGTGAGCATGCCGCCGACGCCGATGCCATCCTCCTCAGCATGGCCAAACGCTCCCTCGCATCCACCTCCTCAGCCACAAAGCCTCACCACCAGATCCTCTACGCCTTCCGCTCCCAACGAGGTGACTTCCGCGGTGCCGCTGAAATTCTCCACGAGCACCTCGAGCGTTTACGCCATGGCGAGTCGCGTCGTTACCAGGACCCCGAAGACGAGACACTGCTGCAGGCGTACTTGCTCCTCATCAACACGCTCGCTTGCTGTGGAGAGGGCGAAGGCTGGTTGCTTGCGGAGCCCATCCCGGGCGTGCATCAGACTGGCCAGAAGAGGAAGCTGGTCACGCTTGACGAGGTCAGGAGGGACTATTCCGCCGAGTTGGATCGGAGGAGTGATATTTTGCAAGGCAGATTCCCGCTCGTAGGTGGCGGCGGTGCGGATGAGATGGATGTATTCTGATTGATGTCTTGAGCTTTGTTTTGTTGTTTGCTTTTTGTACTTTTGTTGTGCCTTTCTTCTTTTTTTTTTTTCTGGCTTAGATTAGCGATTGCGTTCATGGCGCTCGGCATGGCTACTGGTGAGTCAAAGTGCGTTACCGACCACTTGCGACTGAAATTGAATTGAATTGGTTTCGGCCTCCGTTTTTTCTCATTGCCTTGTTTCCTTCTGTGTCTCGTTATCCGATAGCACTCAGTATCAAGAGTCCTCTCTCCCGATATGCGGAAGAAGTCTGGAACTCAAAAGTCAATAATGAATAAGAAGAGAGATCCTGGAATGCCTGGTCTGTATCATGATGCTACAACGCTGAGGATAATCTGTATGGGAGGATCAGATCGTAACATCACCGGTTACCTTCTTGTCATTTTTCGTCATCGGTTTGGTGGTACATTAAAGGGTGATTGTGCAAGCTCATACGACAGCATGAGCTGCATCGAATGAGAGAGATTCATGGAAGCACTTGTAGCTTGTACTTGGATGGAAGCGAACAATTCCTTCATGATCGTTACATGTCACCTTGAGAACATTGCCAATGGGTTGTTCGGTACGTGATTGAGCTCTAGTTAAGTCACTCGATGGGCTAATCGTTCACATGGCAAAGTGACTCTAGCCACGTTTGTTGATACCACCGGGACAAAACCGCTTCCGTGAAGGGCGATTGACGAAATCTCGTGCGTAGGCGTTTTCTCGTTGTAGCTATCCTAGTGACCGATACTCTGGCAAGGATTGACGTGTCTATGGAAGCTCGTCAGATGCATGGCTCCATGATGCCTCTTGTAGTCTTCTTAATGGCACGAGTGTCATGCCTCCATGGTTTGCGTTTAATTCGTGGCTCAATGTCACGGTTCTGGAACGATGTGTTTATCTTTGCTATGGCTCCAAGCTCACCATGTAGCGACACCCCTTGAGCGGTAGGCGGTGACGTTCTGAATGGAAAGATACATGTAGTCATCCGAGACCGGCAACGAGATGACGAGGCTCGTATCAGTTGCTCTTCACGACGATGTATGCGTCACGCAGCCAAGCATGTTGTTGCGTGGACAAGCTGACATGGTATCTAAGGATTCAAGTCTGATATCATACTGGTGGATGCTGTCGGTCGACTCGTCCTCCCCTTGTTTACTTTTCCCACCACGGGTTTCTCGACACGACACTTTTGACGATCATCTTCACGCTCGTCAGATGTTGACGATAGAATCCTACGAGATTGATGAAGGTCCAATGTTTACGCACTCGAGCCAGTCAATGTGAGGATAGGAGCAGGGAGAAGGAGTTCATCACTACGACTTTTTCTCGCATGCTCCAATGTTCACTCAATCGGAAATCACACATGCAAGGACAAAGAATAGATGATGCCTCAGAAAAGGGTCAATCAACACTGCCCTCAACACCAATCCTTCAGCCGTCGCGGGGCAGATACGCATAAAGACAGACACGCAATGGAGAGTCCTGCCGCCGTCATTGATGCCCAGTCTTCGTCACTCTCTGCGCGGATTCTGAAACGCACGAAACAACAATTGCCGTGGCCATCAAACGAGGGACAACCTAGATCTTCAGGGCCAGCCGCCCCCGCTCAAATGAAAATCGCCATCTGATAGTCCAAGTCGCGATTCGCAATTGTTGAATAATGCAACCGGGGAGGGCTGGCTAAGCAGAGTGAGCAAAGGTTGGGAAGTGCTGGTGGTGTTTATGTGACATTATGTCAGGAGCGCGCGTCTGCTGAAGCACTGGTGCCGTGGATCCGAGACGATGGTCTGAGAGATGAGGAAGGAGAGAATGGTAATTTTGGGCGCTTCGCCAGGCGCACCATTTTCTTTTGGCGAGATTCAAGGCTCACCGCGCTCGCCATGTGTTCCAATATCCAAGCGAAGGTGGAAGGGCGCAAGGTTGCGCAGAGACATGAAGGACCGTTGGCCGCAGCACATGGTATGGGATCGTCAAATCTCAAGCCACGGTTTCGACAATCTGCACACAGACCTTTGGTAGGGAACAGGTGCTATTTCCACACGACCGTGGTTTTGGGACGGGCGGACAACGTGGTGGGGTGAGTTTGTTCTCTTTCCAATTCATTATTACTGAGCCTCGGTATCACTGAGATTGGACATGGCTCGCGTGGTTGGGTTCATGTGGTACGAGCAACTGCATTCATCCTGGATCGCCGGTAGGCATCAGGCACCGAAGCGAGGTGGCCATACCACACGGGGGACGGTAAAAGCAAAGACGAATGACCCGCACGCCTGGCGCTGGGTTGCTAGGCTGATGGTAACGACACGACAACAGCCTTTGGTACTACTGAAGAGTTTAGATCTGGACCCCATCAAACGAGGCAAGTCATACGCAAGGAAACAACAACAACAAGATCTTGGAACGCAACGATCCTGTTTTCCGCGCCCCTGGAAATCCGCATGGCAGACCTAGAAGGTATCCGTCGGAAGGGGGCGTCGTCACAAGAGCCAACTTCGATTGGAGATTTGATTTTAATTGCATCGCCAACGTCCTCCTGACCTTGTCCAGCTCCAAGACGTCACGACGACGACTAATCGACAGGGTCGTGAGGGTCTATACCTCCTACTACAGACTATCACTCACGTAGCTACCAACCATCTCTAAGTTTGGGGTCAAGTCAGCGAGCAACACACGTCTGCGCGCACATACAAATCATACGCGTCGGGGCCCGACCCTGACTCTGCACGCTACCTGCTACGCTACGCTAAGGTACGGGCGAGAATCGAGCGAGCGAGACGAACGCACGTTGGAAACAGCGCTATGTCCAGGCCCTACACGTTGAAGAAAGAAGCGCTGGACGGTGGGAGAGGGAAATGAATCGATAGCGGCGGGCCCCCTTGAATCGCGGGCACACGCCAGCGACCAAGGGAGTCACGCAAGCCATCAACCTCGCTACCCTGACGGGCCCGCGGAACTTGAGACGAGGGCGCGCGCGCGCGCAACGCAACGCAACGCTGTGCCTCGCCGCCGCCTCGCGCGTTGTCCTGGACACTTTGGTGCGAAAAAGATCTTAGGATGTTAGGGCGAAGGATTGCGGTGGCGACAGGGCGAGAAAGACCGTGAAAAGGGCGCGCGCCTTACCGGGCGGTATCTCACGCGGAAATCGCCTTGCGAGCCTTGCTTCTCTTCCCACCGCTGCGAGAAATCGCGGTGCAAAGCGGTGAACACTTGAACACAGGCCTCCCTGCTTTTTCGGCCCAATCCGCTGGCACCTCCAGAAAGACAAGGAGGTCAGGAGCCAGTCGGAAGGGAGGAAAAATATATCAACTTGTGTATGCATAGCATCCAACGCACTCGCATTGGAGAATGACGACATGACTCTGGCCTCTACCTAAAAGAACTACCTCCTACACTACTACTATCGTACATATGCATATGCAGTCCGTCTCCTAATCCAAATAAAAACCCATACTACCGTTCCTGCGTGAGACACGAATCCAGCCAGCAGGGCGCGGGAAGCAAGAATCATGGGCAGGCACACACATCACCCACCAGTCGTGCCAGTCACCCACACCAACCTCGATCTGCGGTGCAGAAGGTTTTGGGCCGGTGGGCGCAACGGCGCGATGGCTAGACGGGCGCCGGATGCCTGCTCCCCGCGATGCGCCGGCCGGCGCGAGAGGAAAAATGTGTTGGTTTCAGAGGGCTGGGGGGGATGGACGGGTGTGGCTGGGCAAGAAAAGGCGGGAAAGGGAAGTTCTTGCTTCTTTACGGTCGGTGTGTGAATTGTTCGCGCGTGCTGCGCGTGCGAGGCGTGCTGTTAGCAAGAGCTCTGTTTGGGTGGCTCGGTAGCTCAGTGGCTCGATAGCTTTCGGTGGCTCGAAGGTTGGGCTCTTTGAAGTGTGAGCTGTCAATCTTGACTTTCACCTTTGAGCTGTCAAGTTTTGGCGTACCACGATTTCGCGACGATGCATCTCTACCCGATCTACCTGCCTTGATTTCGTCCGCGGAACTGGAACTACTATATGATCTATATGTTGAATATGCGTTTTGTCGTATAGTCTGACAAAAAAGGACAACGGAATCATGTGACGAGGCTGCAACCTCATGCACGTGTCCGGAAGGGTCTTATTTGCATTATCAGCGCGACCGAGCTGGAGAGGAGAGCCGGATGAGAGGCTTGCCAATACTACTGCGTGCGCGCGCGCGCATCGTGTGGGCGTGGCATGATGGGAGAGGGAGTCAAGCACACAACCTCCATCACGTCCAATCGCCGTCACGAGTCGGGGCAGGGATTTTCAGGTACGAAAAACAAGAAATCCCACAAAGGTTTGGGCCTAACGCAGCCAGTGCGTGCCTTGGGTTCAGGGGCGCGATCATCGCCCTCTCTTCCTGCTACTGAGTCCGGCGTGGTGCCGTCACCACTTCGCGCGTTGCAAGCTGGGCTTTGTTGGATTTGCGATGCGCATCGTGGGCCTTGATTCTTGCTTCTTGTGGTGCGCTCATCATCAGTGATGTGTCGTCTTTCGCGGCGACGCTGCGATTCCGATGGCTTCCCTGCCCTGTTGTTTATGCCGGCTTCCAACGCACGTCACAGTCAGGTTGCTGACAGGCCGGTGACACGTAGCGCCGTACATCACGCTGGCTGCGAGATAGCAACGTTCAGCCCCCCCCGTCAACTCCCGACCGGCCTTTGAGCTGCTGGGATAGGGGAGGGGTTTTCCTTTCGCACGAGCACGCCCTGCCACGCTGCCATCTCTCTCTGGCAGGTGGCGAGGAGGGACGGAAGGGACGGGTACAGCAGAGGGACGAGCAAAGATGTACAGACAGCCCTCAGGTCAGGACTCTTCACGGGATTCCTACCGGCGGCGGTGGAGCGATGTCAACGGTGTGCCCTTAGCCAGCCGTGCTACGGGGTGATGTTGATGGACTTCTTTAGGCGGGCTGGAAGAAATGGAGACAGGGCAACAGGCGCGGACTAAGATTATCATTACCATTACGATTGATGGAATCTCTCGCCATGGACGAGACGAGAACAGAGCGCGCGCGAGGTTTCAACACGGGTCCCGCGTGGGTGCTTAATTTAGGTTGTCAGAGGGATATTGCTGTAGACTCCCCTTCTGCCCTTCTTTGGGGCAAGGCTGGCTGGCACCTTATGCAGCGCCATGCGTGTGGCAGCGAGATAGGCAGCCCAGCAAGCCACCGAGCAAGCTCCCAATCAATCGTGCTAGCACACATGTAGCCGGAGTCCGAGGCACTCCCGGGCAAAAGCCAGTTCTCTTTTGATTTTTGACTAAGAAACTGCAGGGCTGGAGTATGGCATTTGTTAGAGAAGGGTGCTGATGTGTGTAAGGGGAAGTCTGTCTGGAAGTCTGTCTGTTGGTTGCTGGATGTACCCGTACTATACCATCCCCTCCTCCCGTTCCGGCAGCTATACTGCGGTCTCTCTCTTCTGACGGCCTGACTACTACCACTGCTACTGTCTCTTACTATTCTTGACCACAACCTCACTTTGCCACAGTAGTCTGTCTTTCAACCACCACCACCACCACTGCCACGACGACAACGTTCGTTACTGCAACTGGCGCATCCGCTAATCCTCTCCTCCACGCTCGCACGTCTCGTCTTGCGGCCCAACCACACCAACGTCTGCTTCATCTCGTCTGCTCGCCAATGACATATCCTTAGCGCCGTCACTCCCTCCTCCAAGGGGCTCCATCAACCGACCCTCCTTCGCTCTCCTGGCTGCCTGGTCGACAGCGACGACTCGCCCGCTGACTTCTGCGCTGGCCACGCTCCAGGACCCGTGCCCTCCAGACCTGGTCTTCTGGAAGCGATGCTAATCCCGCCGTCTTCACCCTCATTATTACCTTTCATTAGCACCCCTGGCCAGTGTGTCTCACTCGACTCCCGCCTAATCTGAACCCTCCTGCCGGCACTTGGCCTCTCCGCCCGCCTCCTGCTGCACCGCTACCACACCACATACAGTGCTGTTGATGCCTGCGCTTTGGCTCTGTGCTCGCTGTCTTCTGGAAAACCCTTAACTCGCGCATCTGTCCGGGCTCTACCGCCGCCTGCCTCGCCATTCTGCTCGTTCCGTCAACCCGGACCTTCGCTTGGTCCCAGCCCTCTCTCGCCGCCACTCCCTACCACGCGCCCATCACCAGTCAGGGAATCGGTTGTCCGCGCCTGTCTCATCGCTCATCGCGGGACCCACTGCCCTTCGAGTCAAGGCGCAGACCCGCCGCGCGCGCGCGCCAGCCCGGCCCTGTTCCTGTTGATCTCCTGCTAGCCCACGCTATCTCATCCGGGATCGGTTCCGCCATCCGTCGTCTTGGGGTCTTGCTTGTCCTCCTCTCGAGCTCGCTACCTCATTGAAACCCTTCTCCAGGACCATCCACACTCTTTTACATCCAACTTGACGCCTGTGCAGGACCCTGATTCGTCCTCGCAATCACTTTGTCCCTCCTTTTACATCACATCCAATACATTATCGTCACCTATATCGACGCGTACTAATTCTAATACTCACACCAACCCCCTCTCTTGTGTCTAAGACAATCACACCAATCGCCTGCCCGTACCGCAATCGCGTCCTGCAACATCCCAACCGTACGTCTTTCGCTACCTCTCGTTCCAGAAACTTGGAGACTGACCATCGATTAGACACCGTTCGCATCTTCATTCCACACATGTTGAGGTAGAGCTGGCATTTCAGACCAATTTGGCTTCGACATATCGAAGTCCCAGCGACACACAATGACCGTCACCTACGATACGTCAAGTCGCGGCTGGACGAGCAGTGGCTCGCAACAGGCTCTCTGTCTTGAAGACAAGTACGAAATCCTCAAAGACATTGGTGATGGCAGCTTCGGCAGCGTCACTCTCGGTCGGACGAGGAGCGCTGGCGCTCACAACGTCCGAAGAGGCACCATGGTAAGCCGGCGAGAACCATCAAAGACTGCAATTTGTATCTAACGCATCCGCAGGTGGCCATCAAGACCATGAAGAAGACCTTCGAGCACTTCTCACAATGCATGGAGCTGCGAGAGGTCATCTTCTTGAAGTCGCTTCCTAACCATCCCCACCTGGTACCTGCATACGACATCTTCCTCGACCCTTTGAGCAAGAAGCTTCACATTTCCATGGAATACATGGATGGCAACCTCTACCAACTGATGAAATCTCGCGACCACAAGCCTTTCGATAGCGCCAGCGTCAAGAGCATTCTGTGCCAGATTCTCTCCGGACTAGAACACATTCACGACCACAGCTTCTTCCACCGCGACATCAAGCCCGAAAACATCCTCGTCTCATCTGCTACCCCGGAAACCGGCCACAGCTTTAAGAGATACTCATCCCTCGTCACTCCCCCGGCAACACCATCGAACTTTTCCATCAAGATTGCCGATTTTGGTCTCGCTAGGGAAACTCAGTCAAGGATACCATACACGACCTACGTCTCGACGAGATGGTACAGAGCACCTGAAGTTCTTCTCCGTGCTGGAGAGTACTCCGCCCCGGTCGACATCTGGGCTGTTGGTGCTATGGCTGTTGAAATCGCGACCCTTAAGCCGCTCTTCCCTGGTGGAAATGAGGTGGATCAAGTCTGGAGAGTTTGCGAGATCATGGGTAGCCCTGGCACTTGGGTGAACAGGAACGGCCAAAAGGTTGGAGGCGGCGAATGGAAGGACGGCGTCAAATTGGCACAGAAGCTCGGTTTCTCCTTCCCGAAGATGGCACCTCACTCTCTCGACACCGTTCTCCCTGCACCCCAATGGCCTGCAAGCCTGGCCAACTTTGTCACCTGGTGCCTCATGTGGGACCCCAAGGTCCGTCCGACTTCGAGACAGGCTCTGGAGCACGAATACTTTGCGGACGCCGTCGACCCGCTCATCAGACCGAAGAGCAGCAGCACACAGAGGCTGCTTGGACGCAAGCCTTCGACCATCAACAATACGACCGAATCGCCCGATTCCGGTCATGCTCTGGCCACCAAGACCTCCCTCTGGTTTAGAAAGTCTCTTGGTGCCAAGGACAACGCTCCTCCTGTTCCTGAACACAACCAGCCCGCACAGCCACGCCCGGCTCCCGTGCACGCCAACACTACGGATCCCTCCATGGTAGCACCGAAGAACAGGCCCCTAAACCCCAAGCGTTCCACCTGGTCCACCACCTCTGGCAGCAATGCAGCTCCGATTCCTATTCTTCCGTCTATCAAGCCGATCTCACCCCAGCCTGATCAAACTACTGCTCAAGCCAACACCAAGTGGCCAGAAACTGGAGAAGAGCGGAAGAAGGTCGGCAGGCAGTTGTCACTCAACTCACATGGTAACCACTACGCCGACGTGCACCGCCAGGAAGCTGAGCGTATGCTTGAAGGCGGCAATGGCCTGAAGTCGCCCACTGGAAGCCAAAGAGAGAGCTTCTTCTCCCACCTCAGGAAGCGTGCGAGAAGACTATCTGGAAGGAACCAGGGCACCGTCTCACCACAAGTTGATGACTTGGAGTCAAACCCCGGCTGCGCGCCATGGGCTGCTAACAAGCAGTCTATGCCTGATGCCCAGTCTATTGCACCCGTGGCTGCGAACCCATCTACTGACCCGAACTACGCTGAGCTTGACCGTGCACTTCAGAGCGTGCGTTACAGCCTTGATGCTACCGTGAGCGCTGGCACTCTGCAAGCCAAGACTCCCAAGAGAATGGCGAGCAACCCCTCGCTCAAGAGACACAACTCGCTCCCGTATGGCGTTGACGACAAGAAGTCGCCTGCAACTGGTGGTCCCATCTCAAGCCGTACCCGTCGCTCGGTGCGCTACGCAAACCCGTCGCCGCATTACGAGACGCCTGATGAGGAAGACGAGCTCCTGGACGAGGCCCTCACGTCTGCTCAGAATGCTGTTCATGGTCTCAATAACACGAACTCGACCAAATCGTCTCACCGTCTCAGCAGACCTCATTTGCAGCACGTCTTCTCTGATCCCACGCCTGGACCGTACCTTACCCCTTCACCATCCAAGGACAACAACGGCGTCCAGTTTGGCTCGCATGACTGCACACCTTCAAAGCCCATGTTTATTCCTGCACAGGCACCGCAGCAGAAGAACATCAACCCGCAATGGCCCACTCCCCCTTACGAGGAAAGTGACTGGGCAGCTTCTGCATCGGCAAGCATCTTCGCTACTCAGGCAGCATACAGGTGATGAGCCTGCTCACATCAAACCATGATCCGACTACACTTTGGTCTTGATCTGGCCTTTTCGCGTTTCAGCATCGTTTGGCAAGCTTGGCTTGTCTGGGATACCCCTTTCGTAACCAGCCGGACCGTATTTTTCCAGAGCTTTTTCTCCGGCCGGCACTCTCGATCGTTTCACAGTTTTTCCTGCAAACCATACCAGCGATGGCGTTACGGCGTCATCCGCACCCAATTTCCAATCCACTCGCTCTAATTGCACAGACACGGCGTTCTAAACCACGGGCATACATTTTTTACACTTCGCATCATCTTCGACAAAATCTTTCTGCTTCGACACAGCCTGGCGCCGCATCTGCATTGCAACTATACGACTTTTTTCAACTACCACTTTTCGCCTTTCACCTAGTCGATTTTGGCTCCTAGCAACATTTACCTCGGAGCCTGCTCACTCGGTTGATTCTTTCCTTGTGTCAAAATTTCTCTCTTCCAACTTACAGGGGAAAAAATCCTACAAGGTACTATTTTAGGTGGCCATTTCTCAGTTTGTTTTTCTGGAATCAGAAGGGCTTTGCCTCTGGGCGAGCGGGCAGAAAAAAAAAAGCGTCGGATCATCTCTTTGCACCTTTTTCTTTGACACCATCATCGTTTCGTTTTTACACATTTGCCTGGTTTTTACCAGAATCTTCCCTTTTTTACTCTAACCCGCGTGCTCGCGAAAGCTTCTTGCAGCGTTGTTTTTCTACGCGCCTCATGGGACAAATTGGCTGGCTGATACCCCCCTCCCGAGATCACAACAAGCTCCTCCGAGTGGGCTCGCGTACCGATCGCGTGCCTCTCGAGTGGATGCGGATCTCTTCGTTTCTTTTTCTTACCAATTCTATTTTCGTTCGTTGTTTTCTACACGGGGATACAAGAAAGGGATTCCGAAATTCTTTTCCCTTTCTTTCCCTTGCGTTTTTCTTGTTTTCTGGGACCCCCGGGTTTCGAAACCTGGGAGGTGTGAATGGGCGATCGATCGCACTCTTGGGGGAAAAGAGTTGCACATATGGAGAGTGTTTGTAAATAGGTAGATAAGAAGAAGGTATAGCCTTTGATTTTTGCGCAGATTGTAAATATGTTACAATTCTGTCGATATCCATTTTTGGCGGATCATTCATCTCTTCCTCTTGTTGGGCCTTTTTGTCTGTGCTTTCTCGTTGTTTCTGTAGCATGTATCTTGATATGTTTCATTCTGTCATCTGTCTAATTCGGGTTGCATAGCCATGATAGAGACAGCAGCATATGATCCGTGTTGTAGACCTGGTGCAGTGGAATTGTCGGATTCCCCACCAGAGTGATGCCGCGGGACTTGGGAAATTTTGGCTTGAGGATCGACGTAGTGAGAGTTAGCTGATGAGCTTCGACTTCATGCTCAAAAATCATACTTCATTTCACATTTGAACTCAATACCAACACGGCTCCACATCAACATAAACAACCCACGTGGAAAACCACTGGACTCTAAGACTTCTCTCTCAGCACTCTCAGCCTGATCAAACTCTAATCGGCCAGCGCAAACACCTCATCGTGCGCGCATCCAGCGCAACAACCTCACCACCACCACAAAAACCAAACGAAAAACCCACCTTCCACAATGGCGCCCTACACCAACATCCCCCTCTCGCCCGCCGAGCTATCCTACCTCCAAACCTCCCTCTCCGCAACCCCACCTATCCGCCCCGACGGCCGCTCCCCAACCCAATTCCGCCCTCTAGTCGCCGAAGCAGACATCCTGCCCTCCGCCAACGGCAGCGCGCGCGTTTGCTTCTCTGACGGAACCGAAGCTGTCGTCGGTGTGAAAGCTGAGGTTGAGAAGAGTCGGGCGGCGCGCCAGACGGATGGCGATGAGGAAATGGAGGGAGAGGATATCAATGAGACTGGTGAGGGGAAGGGACGGAATGAGTGGCTGGAGGTCGCGGTGGATGTTCCCGGTTTGAGGGATGATGATTCTTTGCCAGTTTTCTTGGGTGCTATGCTGAGTGAGGCGCTTTGTGCGGATGGGAGTTTGAGGGATCGCTTGTGGATCAATAACAGGTTTCATTGGAGGTTGTATGTGGATGTAAGTTGGATTTGATTTGTGGTTTCTTTCTCAAGAGAAACCGCTCAATTTCCCATGAGGAAGTGTATTGTTGTTGCTAACCGAGACTCAAAACGCAGATCCTCCTCCTCTCGCCACCACTCTCCTACCCTCTCCCGCTCCTCAGCTTGACCACCCACCTGGCCCTCCTCAACACCCGCCTGCCCTCTCTGATTTCCCAAGGCGACGAAGACCCCCTGTTCAACGACGATTGGGAAGCGTCAAAACCGCTCTACCCGCGCCAGAAAGACTCTCCCCAGCAGCAAAACCTCGCCAAACCCCCCATAACCCTCCTAGTAACCACCGTCGGCCCCAACATACTCTTCGACCCCTCCCGCGACGAACTAGCCGTCGCCGAAACCGTACTCGCCATTTCCGCTGCGCAAACCTCGGCTCCGACTTCCGACTCGACCGGTCTCAAAGTCGTGGCAATCCGCACTATCGATCCGCCATCACGCTTGACTGCCGCCGGTGTTCCGCGCGACGTCAACTCTGCTTCTGGCGCGGCTGCTACGGCTAGTGCCAGCGAGGTTCTGGCTGCGAGAGAGAAGGACGAGGGGAGAGGTGTTTGGAGGGCTCCTAGGGGTGGCGTGCGCAGGGGCGTTATTGCTGAGGTTGTCAAGATGGTTGTTGCTAAGGGCGGTGTGGGCGAGGAGGTTTTGGGCGGGCTGCAGGGTGTGGAGACTTGATTTTGAAGGCTGGTTTGATTGAGAGATCGTGCCTTTTAGTTTTTGGTGGCTAGGATGCCCTGATTCGGGCTTCTCTGGTCGAGAAAGAAACTCGAGTATGCCGTGCTGTAAGGTGGCGACGGGCATCACGGAAGGCACCAACGTCCTAAGACGACAGGTCAAGCGAAAGCTGGACCAATCACTACCACCGAATCGAGCTCGAGTGCCACCCATAATCGACGGACGGAAAAGATCATACACCAGGCTGGTCTTTAAAGACGACCTCGCAAAGAAAGCATTCTCCCAACCTCGAGCTTAGCAGCTAGACCCTGGAAGCTTCGGCGTATGAGCGAAGAAACGCTTACTTCAGGAAAGGCCATCTGCCAGTGCACACATGCACAGAGTCCGCGCCATGCCATTCGAGACGTCTGGGTTAGCATTGAAAGCGGCAGTGTGTTTGTTCTGGCTGACAGGTTTCTATCGCTTGTATCTACCTTAGGTACCGTCTCACTCGGAGGCAAGGCTATATATAATTTTGACTGCCGATTGCATTGGGCTGAATGGAAAAACTTCTACACGTTCTCTGTCGCGGTTTCCAATTTTGAGTCTACCTTCTCCTTCTCCTTCTTCGTCGTCTTCTTTTTCTCGCTGTCTGTCGGATCGTCTGGTCGACTTTTGTGGTGCTTTGCAGCGGACTTCGTTCGTTTTGGTGACGGTATAGCAGGCTCTGAGCCTGGTTCCATTGCATATCATCAATTTTGCCCATCAAGAATAAGGTAAGGTAGAAATGCAATTGCTTGCTGCTCGCTCCCTCTCTTATATCCAATCGCGTTTCCAGCCCAAATGCCTCTCTCACCCATCGCATGCAATGACAAAATGCTAAACTCCAACCTCCATACCAGAACCAGAAAGAATGATGAAAAAGAAAAGAAAAGAATGCAGCGCTGAAATATGTTCCACAAGGCCGGCACCCGAAGCATGCCCAGGCACCCGCATCCATTCATTTATGCATTCATGCATATGGCCATCCAATCCATGCATCTACCAGCCTCCACCAACCTGCACCGCCAACCCAGCGACTCTCTCAGTATCGCTAGCCTTAGTTTTGCCCACGTCACTCTCGACAGCGCGGAAAGTGGTGTGCAGCAATTTGGTCAATTCCACACCTGTTGACGCGGACCAGTGGTCGAAAACCTCCCTGATCCTCTGCCTGTCGATACCGTTCACGATATCCTCGCCTCCCGAATGTTGGGAGCCGTTCGTAACTTCCATATCCAAATCCCCGTCCCCATCTAGCGACGCGGTGTCCAAATCTTCCGACTCGGCACTCCAGTAGGCTTCGTCGACCTTGGCCAACCACTCTTTCTGCGCGGGTAAAACTTCTTGCTCTGCGCTTCCGTTCTCGATTCCTGTGCCTCCGACTTGTCTGAGAGTTAACACGTCGCCCACCTTGATCTGTCCGCCTCCGTTCGTGCACCCGCCTGGGCAGGCCATGACTTCCACGTAAGCGTAATCTCCCTCACTGGCAGCGCCTGCGCTCGCAGCGCCGGGTCTTCTGGATCCGCCCATTGGCTTGCGGGTGGCACCTGGCATGCGACTCTGTTTCGGGGGTTTGAGGCGCCGGACTAGATTTTGGATATTGCGGAAGCCGTAGTATCGTGCAGCGCGGAACAATTCTTTGCCCTCGGGGTCTACAACGGTGTAGTCGGCGACGTCGGCGTTGCGGCCGCGGTGGACTTTGATGGTTGAGCCGGGGTTGCGCGCTTGTTGGGTTTTGAGGACGTGGTGCAGATAACCGCCGCTGGTGCCGATGGCTATGGGGTCCAGCTCGTCGTTTTTGCGCTTCTGGCCCCGCGAGCGGCCGAATAGGAAGCGGTTGATGGTGGGGTCCGGGAAGGACGGCGAGAATTGCTTGCTTAGACGCTGTTTGGGCAAGCAAGGGAAGCTGATGTCTCTGCTCTCGGCAAGCATCAGGAGCTCTCGCGCTGTGATCACGCAGTCCACATCCCGAATGGCGTCGCCTTCTTGTCCGTGCCATGTATGAGAGGTAAGTTCCTGGCGAGAGGCCTCCAGCTTCTTGTCGAAACAAGGCATCACAGCCAAATGCCACACCTTCTCCGGTGGAACTCCAAACTTGCGCGCCAGGACTGACTTTACCAGAGTTCCCGAAAGCGCCTGAGGGGACTTGAGTTTGCTGAGATGCGGCAGAATGTGTGGGTGCGTCTTCTCAGCATAGCAGACCCAGCCAGGGCAGGTTGAGTTCAGCACAGGTTTCTTCTGCCCTTCGGCCGGGTTGTCGATGGATTGTTGAACCTCCTCAGCAGCAGCTACAAGGCAGGCTTCACGCAGCGCATTCGTATCCAGAATCCAAGTAAAGCCAGAACCATGCTTGCCGCCCGCTCTCAGTCCGTGTGGTCCACTCAAGAGTTGTGCGATCAACAAGCCAGCCTCGCGCTCTGAGATGTTGTATGTAGCAGCAAGACTCGATCTGCTCTGCGGCGAGACAGTCGCCACGAATATCCTGTCATCCACCTCCTCGCCATGACCATTGGTCACGCCATTTTCCTCAGCACCACCCAGCCATGGTGCTTTCAATTCCTTGTACTTGTCCAGCGTATCCAAGACCTCACTATGACTCTGCAGGCTCACAAGCACTGCCTCGGCACTCGTCACACACCCCGAACAAGCCAGGCAATCCGTCAAAGAAATCTGCGCCGGCGGTGGGTTCTCTTGTATAACTTTCTCTTCAGTCGTTACTTCGTATTCGTTGGTCGGCTCCTCAGGCGGCTGCTGCTGCGGCAGGGTCTCGACGGGTTTGATGCAAGCGACGCCAGGCGAGATGAAATCGTTCAGGTCGTCGGCGGAGAGGATCGCGGACATGATATCTGTCGCGCGGTGGTATGTGGGGGAGTAGTAAACATGGGAATGGGGAACAGGAAGTATGTGACTTTGTACAAACCGTCTAGTTACCTTACTCATCCACCTATCGCTGATGGTGGTGGGGTCATCATTTTACCGCGTTTGGTCAGCGGAAACCGCCTTATCGCCACGCGATATCGGCGACCCTTCGGCGGCGTCTGCGGGCAATCCTGTGACCGGGCCGAGCCGCTCTGGATTAGGAACCAGCGTCCAGCCTTACCTTTCACGTGCATGCGAACTTGCGAAAGAGAAACCTCGAACTTCCAAAAGCTGCGATACCAAATTAACCCAACCTCACCGCCCAGACCACCGAACCTCCCGTTCTCACGCAAACCGCCAGCAAACCACACACACAACCATGTCGACCGAACAGTACCAACCCGGCCAGACCAACTTTGGCGGCACCACGGGCGAGAGCAACACGGGCTTCCAGGCGAGCGGCAGCGGATTCGAGGACACCACGCGCCCGGTGCACTACCTTTGCGGCGACTGCGACAACAAGGTCACGCTGAAGCGCGGCGATCCCATCAGGTGCAAGGAGTGCGGTTACCGCGTGTTGTACAAGGAGAGGACGAACAGGTGAGTGTTGGCTTGATGAGGGGTGGTGGAGACTAGGGAATTGTGGCGACTGACTATGGATGTACAGGATGATCCAGTTTGAGGCACGATGAACGGCTTGGGAATGTTATGTTTTGTTGGCGATCGAACGGGAGATACTCTAAGAATGCATGGGAATGTGCATCTTTTCACTCGCCGAATTGGGCCACCCGCAGCTCCATGCAGCTTGAAGGAACATTTGAGCAGGTGAAAACGCCGAGCTTGTGGCATGGGACTTCAAGTCAAGAGACACGGCCGGTATGCACGGTATGGGTGGATTTTATTACACGGAAAAAGCAAGGCGCAGGAAGGAGTTACTTTGTCTGAAAACAATTTGATTTGACTGTCCATGTGTGCGGCGTGCAGAACTAGCTGCCGGCCTTTCGATTCCCCTTGCACCGCGACTGCAGCGCGGTGATTTTTTTCGCCTGTTTCGTCCACTTCTGGCTCTTTGGAAACCCCACCCCCAAGAGTGTCGAACCCATAGCACGACTTTCTTGTGCTCCATATTTGCTCAGATACCCGAAGGCACCATTCCTCCGTGCATGATAGGCTTACGGCACCGTTGGATGCATATCCTATCCCACCAACTTTGATGCACACCCTGATTTCGTCCTTGCTTGCTAAGGAAAAGAACATGGGGGGAAGGCAAGTTTTACCAAGTGATAATGATGCTGAGTTAAACGATGCTGGTAGTCTCCAAGAAACGCAATTCTGCCGAAAGCCTGAATAACAACCGAAAGGTGTGATTTTTTCTGGTCGATTATAGTTTCGTCGACTCAGGAGCCTTAATTGTTGCGGAAGGCATCGAAACGCTTGAAGGTGTAGCCAATGAATGGCAAACTGAGGTTGGGGTCATCAGACTGGCCGGAAGCCTCGGTCTGAGCGCGCATCTGAGCAGAGGTATCGACCTGCGGGATCTCGTCGATGGGGAAGTACTGAGTGTCGATGCTACTAGCGAGCTTGGGCTCGAACGGCGCACGGATCTTGCGAAGACCATCCCAGTTGACACCATTGAAGAACGAGTGCTCCTTGAGTTCAAGGGCACCACGCATGTGTCCAAGGCGGTTTTGCGGGTCGCAGATGAGTCTGTAAAAACGTTAGGAGACACCTAAGACGCATTGTGACAAAAAAGCTTACCCTCGAATGAAGTGTTCCGACTCTGGAGTCAGCTGCTGGTCCGGAGGGAAGGTGAGGTACCTCGGCCAGTCGACAATCTTGCGGTAGGTGTCATGAGGTTCCTCGGCGCAGAATGGGGGCCAGCCGATCAGGCACTCGAACATGATGGTGCCCACACTCCACCAGTCACAGCCCTTGTCGTAACCCTTGCCGCTAAAGATCTCTGGAGCGATGTAGTCGGGGGTGCCGACGGTGGAGTAAGCCAGCTGCCTGCGAGATTTGCGCCAAGTGTTGATTTGATTGCGGTTGGAGACCGTCAGCTGGATTTGATCGATGCTGACGGAGTTGCGGTTCTGGTTGATTGACTTTGAACGAGCCGAAGACATCAGCTGTTGGTAGTAAGAGGCGGTATGCTCTTTCGAGAAGCCAGTAGAGAGACCGAAATCGGTGAGCTTGATGTGGCCACCTCTGTCCAAGAGAATGTTGTCGGGTTTGATGTCACTTTGATCATGTTAGTATTCAATGGACAAGCTTTTCGCAGACAATGCCACCTACCGATGAATGAATCCGAGCTTGTGGACGGCCTCAATAGCCAGGACGATCTCTGCCATGTAGAAACGAGTGATATCTTCACTAAAGATCTCATACTTGATGAGCATGGTCATCAGGTCACCACCGGGCAGGAACTCCATGAGCATGTAAAGGAATGTCGAGTCTTGGAATGATGTGTGCAGCTTGACAAGCCACGGGCTTTCTGCGTTGGCGAGAATGTCACGCTCGGCGCGAACATGGGCAAGTTGGTCCTTCTTGTGCTATTCAAGGCATTAGAATTCACATTTTCGAGAAAGGGCTCCCAATGGTTTGGACCTACCATTTCACTCTTGACAAGCGACTTGAGAGCGTAGACCTTGGAGTCACGCTTTCTCTGAACGAGCTTGACCTCACCGAATGCGCCCTTGCCAATGATCTTGAGCGTCTGGTAATTCTGTGGCCTCTCGGTAGTTCTGAGGAAGCGAAGGAAGTTTGCCTCCTGCTTCTGGGCGTTGTTCTTCTTTTGTTCCTTGCGAGCATCAGACAGCTCGTTACTCGCTTGGATGCGTGCAAGTTCTTGTGCTCTACAAAAAGTCAGCATCAGAGGCCAGTACTCGCAATGCACGATTGCTGAACGTACCTCTCGTTGCGTGTCTTGGCCCGCTCAACGTTCTCCTTGAAGAACTCGCCGGTCAGCATCTTCTGGTGGCGCACGCGCTCAGTGAGTGCGGCCGAGTATTTCTCCGGGTTCTTTGTTGGCACTTGGTCGTCGTAGATGCTCGGTTGGTGAGGCGCGCCCGGAACAGGAGCGCTGAGGTATGATCCATAGGGTTGGGTGCCATTTCCTGCAGTGCGAGGACGGCTGCTACTCGCCGGCGAAGCATTTCTGGCATAGGGGCTGGCCGAGCGAGGGGTATTGAGGTTCATCTGTTGAGCGAAGCCGCTGGTGACCTCATTGAACCCGGCGCCAGGCGCACGATACGTTTGGCCAGCAGGCGAAGCTGCACCCGGAGTTTGAGCCAACGGAGTCTGAACCTGGCCCTGACCTTGACCCTGCTGAAGCTGATTGCCGTAGGGGTTGAAGTTGTTGAAGTATCCCTGAGGGTTCAAACCCTGCTGAGGCGTCTGCGTACCCCAGACCTCTTGCGTACCGGCAGCGTTAGGGAAGGGTTGCGGGAAAGTCGACGGTGTGGTAGGGTAGGCACGAGCTTGCTCGGCTGGGAAGGATTGCGGGTTGTTTTGGAAGCCGAAGTTGAGTTGCAGGCGGTTAGGATTACGGCTGTCCGACTGCTGCTGCTGCTGCTGGTTGTTGTTGTTGTATGCCATGGTGACTAGGGTGTGACCTCCTGTGAATGCCGTGTTAGCTCAGAGTTGAGTGTTTGCAAGACATCTGTCACCTTACCGGAGAGGATAGCAAGGAGGGGTGTTGAGGGGGGATGGGACAAGTGTTGTCCGTGGTGAGAGTGTTTGGAACCGATGCAGTAGTGATTGTGCGCGCGCTGCAAACGGAAAGGGTCAAGTGGATTGTAGGATCGAGTGAAGTCGAGTGAGGTGAAGTTGAAGTTGATGTTGCAGCTCAATTGTCGGTCTCGAGGAAGGTGCCCGGTGCGTGCCCGCGTTGGTCGTTCCTGCCAGTTTCACCTGGTGGATGAAGGTCCTGAGGCAGCTCTGCGCGATGCGGATGCCGACAGAAAGTTGAATGCGAGGGGAAACAAGACAAACAGCGCCGGACGATGAAGCAACGACCGTCTTCTCCTGTGTATAGTATAAGGTGCGGAATGGCTCCTCTCACGTTGGTTTCACGGACAAAAAGCGCCGCCCTCCCCACAATGCCCACCCAACTGCAAGGGCCAGGGTGCCAGGGACCAGGCAACTCTGAGACGGGACTTCGCTAACGGACGGAGGAAGCCCCCCCTATCTTGCCGCTTCGATCGAGACTCTTCCCCTGCCAACCAGACGCTGATTGCGTGGGAGCACGATCGATGATATTGTTGCACACGACTGTCTGGTGATAATTCTCTCCACGCCGCCACCATGCGTCCTCGCCAGTAGCCGCATCTTACACGCATCGCATGCAGGAACACACCGTGGCACAGTACCGGTACATGTAGTACATGCCCTTCTGGAATGAGCTTAATGCGGCTGTCGTTGCGCACGTACGCCATCGTGCAACACTTCCTTGTCGTAGGCCCGGGACTTCACCTCAGCATGGATTGCGGTGTTGCAGCTGCATGAAGGTGAACCACGGTGCAAGGATGCTTCATGCTACCTCTGCGGGTCGAGGCCGGGCCGTGGCATTGCGATCTGTTTCTTTCCTAACCACATCACCGAATACATTTGAACAGCGCACAAGTACACTGAAAACCATGTCCGTCGTTCGACTTTTGGCTTTGTCTGCAAACCCATCCTAAGAAGGTTAGACTTTTGACTACGATCGCTGACCAAATCCTACAACGCGACTGACGTTGTTGGCTGTATCAGCTAACTTGCAAGAGTAAGCGAATATGACCATTTCGTTGCCTATGATCGTTGTGATTTCGCACAATACTTCGCACAATACCATATTATCGAATTTTATCAAGTACGAAATGCCTCCCTCACGGATCCAGCCTCAATCTTTGCAGACGTCGATTCATCTGCACGAACAATGTTCACATCGACTGAATTTCCGAGCTCGCGTTCTCGTGCAACAGCCCTGTCGAGAGCCACAGATCATGTAGCACAACTGGAACCATGGATACCTCGAAGGATTCCCAAAGCAGAGCACTGGAAAAGTACCAACTTGCTCGAAGATCCTCGGAGACGGCAGACACGGATCGACTCTAAATTTGAACCTCGCTTGCCTAGAGATGCTGAAACGTCACTAGAGGATAAGTCATACTTCTTTGCACTGCCTGCCGCCATCCGCTCAGCCATCTATCAACATATTCTGACGGAAGATGAGCCCATTCAGCCCGCGGAAGCCATCGCTACATCGTACGATTCTACACCACTCAATGGCAAACCTCTGGTCCTCGCTTTCCCTGCGACCGAAGAAGAGATTGTACAGCATGTACCATACTACCTCCGCTGCAACACGTTCACATTCGACGTCCGCACAGAGCAAGGCCTACTGGGGTTCCAAGCATGGTGCTCCACACTGGGCGCCCATGCATGGAACATTCGATCCCTTACCCTAAAGCATTGGACTGCTTACTGGGGCCTGAGCCAAAACCAGTGGATTCTACTGGAAGACTCCACAGATTTCTCTTACAACGCAAATGGCGACATTGTAGCTTCCCGGACCGCCACAACACCAAGACTCGAGACCTGCAGATGTCACACTATCCTTCCAATGCTGGCCAGGTTTGACAGATATCTCGATCTTCAGCGCTTCCACTCGATCGCGAAACTACAGCAACTGGTCGCATGCCTGAGGACTCGCGTGGAGAGATCAGAAAGATTGACGCTTGTTGATGCTAGCAAGATCTTTGTTGCTATGTTGGATGAGCACAGTAGGCTGGTAGCCAAAATGTATGGCCTTGCTGGGGACGCCTGCACCGGGTGCAACATGCCACGGGCTTACCTTTGCGGCCATCTTTCAACTCACCAGATGGCACATGGTTCGGGAATGGCATTTGATGCCAAAGCATTATGTAAGAGAGGGTAGTCGCGGATCTTTCAATGATGATGCTCTGATTTCACAAGCGCGCAGGGTACTTCCTTCTTAGGCGCATCTGTCCTTCCCCTCACGACGAGATGAACGGTGATTCTATGATCGCAAGTTCTTGTTATGCCTATAGACAATTTAGACAAATTTCACCTAGGGTCACAAAAAGATCTGTCAACCAATCTCTGCCGTGTGTCATGGGTGTCTATGGAATATTGCAGGATGATCTTGTCGACCTTAGATCTTGATCTGATATCAAACTGGTCAACGCAGACAGATATGATAGCACTGTGTTCACTTTCAAGGGAAAGAAATTACAATATTTGTTCTTCCGTAGTCTATTGGTGCACTGCTTTTTTTTGACCGGAACGTCCCCTGATTTCAAGCCCTGACATGGCTGCGGGAGCGATATTGGTCTGCCAAAGAAATATTGAGACGGTCGGGCAATTTTGTAGTCTAAGAATCATACCTTCTTCCTCAAGCTTAAGGCTCCCAACTATTCGCACAGCAATAATGCCCACTCAGCTATGCAACGCATGACTTTGCACGAAAAAACGATTAAAACAACACACCCCGCTGCCGAGGAAGTGAAGTTTGGTCCCTGAAATCAACAAAAGCCAACTAGGAAGTGGATCCCTGTCAGTCAGGAGAGACTTTGAACGACGTCACGTGCAAACGCGATGGTTCCTTCCCGTTATAGAAATGTACAAATAACATATGAAAAGAGCCGTGATGAGAGGCAGCACCGGCCTCATCATGCCACAATGAAGACGCCTGATGCCGCAGCCGACCATCGAGACCGTCCAACCTTGCCGGGCGGCAGCATGACACGTTGGTCTCCGCTGGCAGTTGTTGGCAAATGAAGCTCACCGTCCGAGGAACCGTGCGCTGACCCTCCGTCATTCGTCTCCCCCGAATCGAGGCGGCCGTGCCCCCTGTAACATTTTCGCCGGAACACCTCGTCTGTACCCTTCTTGGAGCTCTCACCGACCCAAGAGAAAGGGTGCCGAGCTTGTCCTGTTGTTGTTCTCGCTTGAGACTTGTGTTGATCTGTTTTTGCGCAGCATCGATTATGCCGTTTGGCCTGTATTAACTCATTTATCGCGCCGCTCTTCCATACAAGTCGCGTCGAGCATCTTTCCTTTGTGGAGGATAGAGGCTGGAACCGCGAACATATTCTGGAGGAAGAAACATCAAGAGCGTGGCTACCCGCTACGAGCAGTTGTCGAAGATCGAGACGAGTAAGAGAAACCCCCGAGCGATACACCAATCGCTCGACAAACACGTCAATCTGGAAGGTAGGCCATCGAGCGTGTCCTTTATGAGGCCCGGCATCGCTGACTATCGATGCTACAGGCACTTCTGTAACCGACACTTCAGCACTGCCTCCCTCCACTCCTTCAGACAAGTATGATCCAGTCCTAGAGGCTGCATCTCCGATTACCCAGCGATCTCCCTCTCGCTCTCCCGCGGCTTCAACCCAAAGGTTGGGCGACGATACAGTCGGACTTGGACATACGCATCTGCCTCTTCCAAGGACTCCCGCGCATTCGCGCCATCGCCAGGCAAGTCCGGCTTCTGAGCTTCCCGACTACGCTTCGGAATACTATACCGCCGCTTGGGGATCGCCATACCAGCTTTCTCCGTCTGTCCTCACGCGCTCAGCACGTACAGCCGTCTCCGAGCAAGCCGACAGTGACCGTTATACGAACTCCTCGCCAGGTCCAAGCTTTAGTCTTGAGCACCTGATTCCGAGCCGCTTCAACGATCTACAGACTCCTGGAGCATTTCCGTCTCTACTTGACGTGCCAGCTGCAAACACCTTAGAAGAGGACAACGACCACACGCCGCGCTCAAGAACAAAGCGTTGGGCAGAAGTACCCTACAAGCCTCTCGCGAGAAGTCAGTGGTGGAGCGACGACTCTGTATACAGCTCCCAGAGCAGAGAACCCAGCGTCTCCAGAGCTAGCTCAGGAGAGAAAATCCCACGCGGACGTCACAAGACTCGGGAAGAGAACAGAACTTTGGATCAGCAGTCTTTTTGGAACATCCTGCAAGAGGGAAAAAGCACAGACATGGCTGGATTGGGAGCATCAAGATGGGCCGTTACCCCGTCTGAAGACGAGGGCCCAATGAAGGTTGAGGCGCCGCAGGATTCAATGGTTTCTAGCTATTTCGACGAGAAGCCTTTGCCTGCGCCGCCAGTGGAGGAGGACGAGATGCCAATGGAGACACCCAAAGCTGAGGAGTTCGGTGTTTTGCCGAACACAGATTCCGCGCAGCCTACTATCGAAGTCTCAGAAGAGAAACCAAGCGAAGAGCAAACGACCGAGGAGGAGCCCGCAGAGGAGAAACCCACAGATGAAAAGCCCGCTGAAGGAAATCCAGCAGACTTGATCAAACCGCTGCCCGAGCCTACTCGATTGGCGCCACCGCGATTCCGGAAACGAGTCAGTTGGCGTGGCAAGAACTGCATTATCTCGATTCCGAAGCTTGACTATGAAGCCCTTGGGCTCATGGAACCGATGAGCAACGAAGAGTTTCAACAGCGCCTGAAGAATTTTGAAGATGAAGGCTACGACACTAGGGGATTTGACATGGGTGAACTCATCCCAGGAAGTGATATCTCAATGCATGCCAAACCCATGTGGCCAGACGAGACAGATGCGGAGTTCCAGGAGTCTAGCAAGAATGAGCGCTATGTGAAACTGCCCAACAGCAGGTTGTGGGCAGACTATATGGATGCTTTGACTGAGGCTAGGCTTGCAGCTCTAGGAGTGAGTCTGGGTGAAGAAGATCAGTCACCTGCACCTGCACAGGATATGTCTCGCCAATCATCCAACCAATATCCGCCCTTGCCGTTCTCACCGCCGCTCCCAACTGGCTCCGCCGCCAGTCTCGGCCGCCCTGGAATGATTCGCGGCCACTCTCACACCATGTCCATGGCTTCTCCCATTTCACCGCTCAATGGCCCATTTGGACACATGCACCGCCACTCGACTTTCCATGGAGCATTCCCCGGCTTTTCAGCACCTGGCCAGCAGCCCCAGGATCAGCAACGACAAGCACCGCTTCCTGGTCTGGGCACTTTCTCGCCCATCACGCCAAATGCAATGTCTCAAACCGGCTCTCCAGCGCAGCTCACTGCTTTGCGCAACGAGCTAGGTGGATTGCGTGGCCCTGGATCGCCACTCACGAATCAGCTGCTGCCTCAGTCTACCCAAGATTACAGCGCTGGTATGGTCGAAGATCAAAAGCGCAGACAACATGGCTACTCCCAGTCGATGCAGGTAGGATCTCTTGGATCTCTCGGATCTATGTCCAGAAATTTCTCCCCTCAAGCTGGCCGTCTGAGCGTTGGTCCCCAGCCGACTCTGCCGGAACTCCTCGAAGACGAAGATGAAGAGGAGCTCTCCGATCCACAACCCTATGTGCCTCCCGCGAAGCGACAGTCCCTCAATCACGATATTGCTGTTCCTACCCCACGAGGCCACCGTCACAATATCAGCGAAGGCTTGGAACGTGACGTCCTTGAGGCCGAAGAGCGTCGTCAACCAGAGGATTTCCTCTCTTTCGGCGGCTTTGGTCAGACTGAATCTCAAATTCCGCAAACTAACGGTTTCGCTCAGCCATCTGACCAAGAAGTGCTCCCTGAAGAACCAACCCTACCCGAGGAGAAGGATCCTCTGGGTGGTGACTTCGTCGTGGCCCAAGCCCCACGCGGTCACAGGAAGACAGGTACGCGTGCCAATATCGTTGCACCTGTTGCACCTGCTCCACCGTCTGGACCATCTTTCCGCTTCAACCCAAGCGCTGAGTTCCAGCCGGGTGCTGGTATGTTCTCTTTCGGAGCCGAACCCACTGAGCCCATCGCGTCTTCACCGCCAACGCAAGCCTCGACGCATACCAGACAGAAGTCATCTGGTCACTTCAACCCTGCCGCAATCACTTTCGAGCCTGGTAACCCATCGACCGTACCATCATCAGGATTCAGTTTCTCAACCAATGGACCATCTTTCGTGCCGGACGCACCCGCATTCCAACCGACCTCGACTGATCTTGGTTCCTCCGGCGAGGGCAAGATTTTCGGCAAGGTCGACATTCCAGAGATTATCAAACCTGCGAAGAAGTCAAAGGCTGTTCCTATTCTCCAGCCATCACTCAAGACGCGCAACTCAGACTCTGGTACTGAGGTCGAGGATGATGAAGGTCGCATTGGCCGCAGGGAAGATCGCCAGAAGAGGCAGCGTGCTATCGGTGGCGATAGCGGTGATGAAGTTCCTCAGTTCGCGGAGCCGACGCCTGTTCCTGTTGTTCCTACTCAGCCCGTGGACAAATTTCCAGTCAGCACACAAGCCGACTCTCCCAAGAGGCGAGCACAGGACGAACCGAGCATCAGAGAGATTGAACGGGAGGCCTCCAAGGCGATCAATGAAATCACTGCTGAGAAGAAGAGCAACGCCGATGTCAAGGAGCCCGCCCAGGTCATGCCTCCACCCGCATACCAGAAAGGTCACAAGAAGTCTAATAGCTCGCTGTCGGCCATGGCCGCGCCTTTCGTTTTCCACGGCGCAAAGCCCTCTCACGAGAGTGTCAGGTCTCCCGTGAAAGCCAACCACGCCCCTGACACCTCGATCAGCGAGCTCGAAGAGGGCGAGATTCTCGAAGATGAGCCCTCGGAAGCCGCGCCAACCCACGTGCTCAAACCTCTCAACGAACACCCGGAGGACCGTGACTCCACGCCTTCCCTGTCCGAACCTCAGAGGTCGTACAACCTGCCCGAGAGCCTCGACACCAGTGATGAGCCGAGGGAGGAACCCACTTTCGACGAGATTGATGCTATTATGCAACAAATGAACGATGCAGACACTGTGCCGGCAGCTAGTCCTTCTAAGGTGGAATCACCTCCGCGTAGTCCGGATGTTCAGAAGGGCGTTACCTACCTGCCAGGCTGGCCTCGCAGCGATGGCGCAAGCCCTAGTCCGAAGCGCCTTCAGTTCCCCTACCAAACGCCCCTCAATGATCCATCCAAGGATCGCAGCGAAAGTGCTGCGCCTCCTGGTATGAACGGATGGCCACCTCAGCGCATTAACAAGAACGACGAGGCGCCACACAGCGACTGGTCGGGCCTGCTGTCACCCATTGATGAGGAGAAGTTGCAATCCCGCAGCATGTTCTTTGACAACCACATCGACAGCATCATTAGCCGTGTCATTGATCGTCGTCTCCAGCCTTTGGAGGAAAGCCTTCGCTCTATCCAGAGCTCGGTGGCAAAGCGTCCCAGATCTAGCGACCAACAGCTCTCTCTCAAACCGCGTAGCTCCTCCATCGCTGCTGAAAGCGATGCCGATGATGAGGACGATATCAATGATGCTGAGCGTCAACGACCTCTGTCTCGCGGCAGAGACTTTAAGCTCGGTCAAATCAAGACGATTGTCATGGAAGCGATTCGCGAGCAAGGCCCTTCATCTGCGCAGTCTTATCACGATATTGCTGATCTGCACTCTGCACTGGCGGACATGAAGGTTTCATTCGCCAGGGCCGCGTCTGAAAGCCTTGAGCTTGATGACATCCGCCTCATCGTCGAAGATGCTGTCGCGAGACAACCCAAGGCACTGCCCGCCGCAACCGAGAGCACAGATGACTCGGCTCGCATGCATAAGGAGATGCAGGGCCGTCTGGACGAGACTCTCGCCAACGCCCTCGAAGACGCCAACCACAGACAACAAGCCGAAGCACGCGAGGCAGACGTCAGGCGCATGCTCAAGCTTGCAGAGGAGGAACTCAAGCTCTTGCGCGAATCTAGCCAGGACGATGACGCCAGGCTTCACGCTCTTGAACAAGAGCGCCAGGAGCTCCGTCACCGGGCTGAATCTGCCGACGAACGTTGCCAGAGCATGGAAGACGAGCACGAAGCCATGCAAGCTACGCTCGAGGAATACCGCGCTTCAAGCAACAGGTGGCGCCAGGAGATTGACGAAAACAAGTCTGAACGCGAAGAGCTTGAGAGCAATGTTAGTGAGCTCGAGCAACGCCTGCATGCCGAGCAAGAAGCTGGCAGGCAAGAGAGGGATGGACTGGAACGTACCATCGCTGGTCTTGAGAAGCGCCTTGTTGCCGAACAGGAAGCCAGTCAGCAAGAGAAGGCCGCATTCGAGAGCACCATTGCTGGGCTCGAACAACGTCTTCAGGTCGAACAGGAGAACGTCAAGCAAGGCAACGGCGGACTCCAGAGCACCATCACGGAGCTGGAAAGGCGTATGCGCGCTGCACAAGAGGCAAGCAGACAGGATCGGGATGGACTTGAGAGGATCATCGCCGAGCTTGAGCAGCGCGTACGTGCTGAGCGTGAGGCTAGCAAACGCGAGAAGGCTGGTCTTCAGACCGCCATCATTGACTTGGAGCACCGTCTTAGGAGTGCGCACGAAGCTGGTCAAGATGAGCGTGCAGGCCTCGAGAAGAGCGTTGTCGAGCTGGAGGAGCGTCTGCGTACCGAACACGATGCTCGACAGCGCGAGCGTGAAGAGCTCGAGAACACCATTTCTGGTCTTGAACAGCAATTCGAGGAGACTCAGGAGTCTGGTACTGGAATGCGCCGCAGGCTTGAGAAGCTGCACTCTGATATGGCCACCGCCGCTGGCCAACTGGCAAGCGAGAAGGCTAGCTGGAAGGCCATGGAAGAAGACTACGTTGCTCGTTGTGAGGTACTTGAAGCCCAGAATGCCGTTCATGCACGGGAAAGAGCTAGTCTTGAGGAAGAGGCTCAGAACTTGCGCGCCATTGCGACCGAAGCCACCGATGCGAAGCTCACGCTCGACCACATGCGTGCGTCGAAGTCTTCCCTGGATGAGATGGTCCGCAAGCAGCAGGCGGAGCTCAAGGAGCAACAAGCACTCACTGCGAGATTCGAGCGTGACTACCACGATGCTAGAGAGTCTGCTCGCGCCGAGATCCACCGCACTCGCATGTCTCTCGAGACGGATGTCGAAGCAGCCAACCACCAGGTCAACATCGTCCGCGCCGAGTACGAAAGCGAGCTTGCTCGTGTTCGTGCCGAGCTCGACAGCGTTCGTATGGATGCTGACACCGCCAAAGAGCGCCATGCACTCGTGCTCGAAGCGGAGTCTGACAGCAAGAGGGAAGCTTTGCGCAAGGTCAACCACGACAACAGCATTGCGCTTGACAAGGCCCGAAACAACTACGACGCTGCAGTGGAGGATCTCAAGGCCCAGCACAGCCGTTCGCTGCGCCACGCAACCGAGGACAAGGACCGCTCTGAGTACTTCTTGAACGAGCGCCTGTCGCTTGCCGATGCCAAGCTTCAACACTTCCAAGACAGAGTCTTGCACCTTGAGGAGCGACTCGAGGTTACGAAGTCGGCTGCACAAGCTGCCGCTATGAGCGCTCAAGGCAAGCACTCCCCAGTGCCAACTTCACGCAGTGCCATCCCCGAGAAGATATCCCCGCAGGCTCTTCGCGAGTCCATTCTCGTCCTGCAGGAGCAGCTACAGGAACGTGAGACTCGTATTGAGCAGCTTCAGCAGAAGGCTAAGACGGAGGGACCCGCGAAGATCAAGGAGCGCGACACTGAGATTGCCTGGCTTCGTGAGCTTCTTGGCGTCCGCAACGAAGAGCTCACAGAGCTCATCAATGCCCTTTCTCGTCCTACATTCGATCGCGACACTGTCCGCGACACTGCCATCCGTATCCGTGCAAACCTCCAGATGGAACAGCAGGAGAAGGAGCGTTTCGGTCAGCCTGGTTCCCTCCCTGGCCAAGCCCTTGCCAGCTTCACTAGCTTCGCCACACCAAAGGCCACGAGCTTGTTCAACAAATGGCGCAGCAGTATGGAGAGCAACACCCTCAAAACTGGCCCACCGTCCGCGAGAGGCAGCGCCACCGGTTCTCGATCCAACACCCCTTCGAGGCCGTCGGTCTCTGCTCGGGCTCCACCATCATTCTCCAGTGGCCTCATGACGCCCCCTGCGACCAACATGCGCACCTCGCCGGCTCCTGAAGCCACAAACGCCGTTCCGGCACCAGCGCTTTCACGCAGTCAGTCCTACCAGCTTGAGGAGCCCGCATCTTCCGAGCTCTCCTCTAAAGCCCAAGGCAAGCAGCCCGTGGCGGAAGACCCTAGCACGCCGCCGGAGCTCTTCACAGCCAACGAGTATGATCAGGATGCTGAGGACGCACACGCCCAAATTCCGGACTTCGATGAGCCGGAAGCCGAGGGTGAAGGTGATGAAGACCTCGACGACGTCGCCGACAACCAACCTCCTGCTTTCCGCAGCTTGGAAGAAGAGCTAGACGAGCCGGAAACCGTTGCTGGAGATGAGGAGCACGGCGCTTAAACGTGACTGCAGCCCTCGAGTTCCCAACAGCGCCATTATTTCATTTGTCCTTAAGAAGAAGTCGGAGAGAGAATCAAAGAGAGGCGAAGGCGAAGGCGAAAGTAACTCGACCAACGTCTGTCTCTCACTGATCGATGTAGATGTGGGATTTCCTCTGCATTTTTGGCGCGAAGATACCCGGGCCAAAAAGGGTCCCTTCTGGTTGACCGATTCGTTTTTATAATCTTTTCGTCTTGTTTGTGTCGTGTTGCTCTGCGATATACCCAGACTGGACTTTGTTGATATTGGTTTTTTTCCCTTGATGTTTCCTTTGTTGTTGTGTGGTATATCTTTTTTTTTCTTCGTACAATGTGTTTATTCCTAGTTATTTATCTGATTACATACCTAAACCTAATAACATATCTGTATCAATAACTTGCATCATTACATCTTCCCGCCAAAATGTCAGTCATATCAATAGCCCCAGTCCCTGACAATCCCTCGTGATGAATCCAAACCGTCAATCGACGACGTCACGGCTCTGGGGAAGTTTGATCGGCGTTGGTCGGCGCTCTCTCATCATCAAAGTCCAGAAAGCGAAAGCGTTTGGAAGCGCTCTCGCATTCATTCACCGAACATCTCACCACCACATTCACCACCACCGCCTACAAAACTATGAGTCCTTAGATCTCTCGTTTCTCTTTTCTAAGCAGCATGAAGGATTAAGACCCAAGCTGCCATGTCCAATGGAGTCCAGGAGCGGAAGAAGGCGTCTGCTGGTGAGTGCATGGCATGAGCCATTGAGATTCGACTCTCTCTCCCTTCAATACCTACACTCCCAATCCACAGCTACACCTACACCTATCTACACCTATTCCACATCCCTAACCCAAACCCCACAGGTTTCCACTTCCTCGCCGGCCTCGGCTCAGGCTGCACAACCGCCTTCCTCCTGCAGCCCGCGGACCTGCTAAAAACGCGCGTGCAACAATCCCGCTCCGCCACCCTCTCGCAAGCCCTCGCAACAATCCTCAATGGCCCGCACCCCATCCGCCAGCTCTGGCGCGGCACCACGCCCTCCGTCATCCGCACTGGCTTCGGCTCCGCCCTCTACTTCGGCATGCTGAACAGCATGCGCAGCTACGCCGCTCGCGGCGCCGCTGCAGCCTCCAACTCCTCCAACTCCTCCGCTCTGCCAAAACTCGGCAACGTGGCGAACCTCGCTTCTGGCGCGCTTGCCCGCGTCGCGGCGGGTTTCATCATGAATCCCGTGACGGTGCTGAAGGTGCGGTACGAGAGCTCCTACTACGCCTACACGTCTCTGGCCGGCGCGGCGAAGCACATCGTCGCGTCGGAGGGTTTGCGCGGGTTCTTTGCCGGGTTTGGCGCGACGGCTGTGCGCGATGCGCCTTATGCTGGGTTGTACGTGTTGGTCTATGAGCAGGCCAAGGCGCGGCTGGGAGCTCTTAAGCATGCCGCTATACTAGAGGAGAACGGGGGAGTGGCTGTGCTTGGTGCAGGAGGAGGAACGGCGACGGCGACTGCTACGAGTGCGGCTTCGACGAATTTTGTTTCGGGTGTTGTGGCTGCTGTTTCGGCTACGACGATTACGAACCCTTTCGACGCTATTAAGACTCGTCTGCAGCTTATGCCGGCGAAGTATGGGAATATGGTGCAGGCTGCGGGGATGATGTTGCGGGAGGAGGGGGTGAGGAGTATGTTTGATGGGTTGAGCTTGAGGATTGGCAGGAAGGCTTTGAGCAGCGCGCTGGCTTGGACTGTGTATGAGGAGTTGATCAGGCGGGCGGAGACGCTTGTATAGTAGGAAAGCTGCGGCATGATACCTTGTATTTGTAATCTACACTCGGTTTTTTGGAAGTGATTCTGTTTTCTCCTGTTCGTTGCTCGGGTTCGGTGCTCGTTCTTGCAGCATCCACTCTTGTTGGTTGCGAGTGAACGTACAGTTGCAAGACTTCTCTCATCCATCCTCCCTACCCGATCTCCATCCCACCAAAGCTGTCAAACACCTCCGACTCAGGCCTGAAAACGACCTTCTCAATCGCCCCCAGCTTAGCCACCAACTGTTCAAAGCCCTTCTCATCCTTAACCTGTGAAAAATCTCCTGGGACGTCATCCTCCGGGAACCAGGTCTTCACATCGTCATCCCAGTCTGCCATCTGGCCAACAGCGATGTGCTCGTTCATGGCGAGGTGTTTGTCCCACGTGTTGTGGTAGACCTCTAGGCCCCACCTTTGTTCATAGACCTGACACTCTGAGTCTCCCGGCATTCGAGATTTTTGAGTGAAGATGTGGTCCTGAAAACGACTCAATTCTAGGTAGAAGTCGGAGTTCGCGATGCCGAATTGGTACGTTGTGCGCTGTTGGAGCTGCTTTACTGAGGCATTCGGACTCCAACGTACGAATGGCTTGTCCGCGCGTTGTTGTTTAGCGAGTTTTCCGTCTATTTGGATGGTGTCCGTGAAGCGTTCCAGTTCTGGAGACAGACGATCGATTTCGACGATCTGCGAGGCGGTCAGGTCGAACTGCCAAGCTGTGCCAGTTTTCAAGTTCAGAAGGTTGATGTCAACAAGTGAGGAAGCTGATGTTGCTCCACGATCGAGACGAGTCCATCGTGTCAAAAGCCGCTCTAGAGTACCTCGACCGCCGTCGTCCACTGAGTGCCAGGAGACTTCCAGTTGTAGGTCTCCAGCCTTGTCAGCCAATGTAAGGATGGCAGTGTAAATTGGCTTCACTTCTGACAGTGTATTGATCATGTTGTCACGCGGAAAGAGAAGATCTGGTTCAGACTGGAGAGTTGGAAGAGCGGTCGTCTCGCTGTAATGGTCTCCAAGCCTGGTTTATTGTTAGTGCTGCTATTCCTTTGGTACAATGTCGGGGGGATGCATACTCAGCAGTGACCTCGCCTGCAAAGTGTGATTGCTGCAACATATCCTCGAAGTCGTCGATCGCATATTTGCCGTCCTCAGTAGCTTTGTAGTGTGTAGCCAGAAACGTGCCCAGGCGTATGCGGAATGTGAGGTGGCCACGGAAGTAGTGCAGCTTGGCTATCATAAGCAAGATGGACTTTTCAGCCGTCTTCACGTTGCAATTGCTCATTGTCAGCATTTGATCCTTTAAAGTGCCAATCGCACGCTCGCGCTCGCCGCGTGGGGTTCTGGCTGGCTCTTGGGTGATGCTGATGTTCCCTGCGACTCGTTTGATACGATCAAACGGCTTTAAAGCAACGCTGCTGGGGATTTCCACGGAGTCATGGCCGTCTTCGTCGTCGAATCTTAGGAAGTACCTTCTGATAGGTGCTATTTGACGAGCAGCAATCTGGAAATACGCTTTGCGCATACGCATCAGTGCGTTCTTGACCGCATCGGCATCGCCCATGGTTTGGAAGACCTGAGCTGCTTCCTCAAACACCACGTAACAGGAGCACTCCATACGAATGGGATCCAGTGCTTCGTAGAGCTTGCCTAGCACTTCGTGTGGCTGGTAGTCTTGGATCGGCCAGTGGAATGTGCCAATGGCACCAAACTCCGTTCCAAATGGAGGCTTCTGACGGAAGCGCTGGCGTCTGACCTCACGAGCCCATTTCTTCTCTTCAGTCTTGCGCTGCTGAGGCAGTAGGGAACCGTGTTTGTGGAATGTCGCCTTTCCAAGTGCACGCTTTGATGGAGTCTCGCGCTGAATCCAGTCATGTATGGACTGCTTGGTGCGGCGAACCGCATCTGCATCGCCCCAGATGTCGAACTTGACCTCACTGCCACCTCTCGGGTGCTCCTGGGTGAAGATGAAGGCGCCGTGTCTACGGGCCAAAGCCTCGTGATGCTGGTCGCGCCACACGAGCTCGTCGGGAATCGAAATGCTAGCTACGGGGCGCTCCTGATCGCGCCACGACTTCTCAGCGGAGTTTTGCCCATCGTCACCAAGGTCGATGAGCAGTGTTTGCGGCTCCTGACGGGGTTGCTGACTCCTTCTCGCTCCACCATCTTTGAGCCATGCGGGCTGAGCATGAGCCAAAGACTGTCGCTTGCGGGGTCCTGCATTGAATGCAGGAGGTCTACTGGGGGCTCCACGTTGCTCTCGCTTCTCGTTTGTTTGTTTGGCTGGGCCGGAGTGCGTGGTTGCCGGGGTTTTGTAGCTGAGGTCCCACTCGCGTGCATTTGATTTTTCGTAGTCATCGTCGTCCATGATTGCAGCTCAGTGAAGGTGTCGTCGAGTGGAAAACCCGGTAGAGAATGAGGATGAGGATGAAGTGTTCCTGTTGAGGCATTTTCTCTCGGGCCTAGGAAGGAAACGAGGGAAGGAGCGAATGCGTTTACGACAACTTACTTGGAAGGCACGAGTACCGAGTGCTCGATGCCTGAGATACTTACCACAGCCTCTTGACCACCAACACGATTCGAGGTCTTTCCAATATAACATTCGCAGCCTTGAATACATCTCGGTCTTCGTCTTCAGCCTTCTCGCCGCTTTCAACCGATCGCATCGGATCCATGAGACCTCGTAGCACAATCACGCGAAGTCCATGCCCATATTTACAGGCATCATTTTCACACTTTGTCGGCGGTCTATTGGCAGCTTGATTTAGGTGCTACTTATAGCATAGGCGGAAGGTCGTACTGAAGTCATCAAACAGAACGTCGTCAATTCAATTTCGGTCACGGGGTCGCGCGACGGATCAGCACGCGCTCGCGTTTCCTCTAGCTCGAGATTCCGAGCCAGAACGAACATACAATCTGCTAAGGCAGCACCACCACAACCACACGATGCCTCCAAAGCGACAGCGTACTAACGCTGAAAAGGCTCGACACTATCTTTCCGGAGGTAGTGTACTCAGAGAAGACTCGGACGACGAGCTGGGCCTGGAGGACCACCCCTGGGAGTTCATTTACGCCAGCGACAACGAACCACCTGCCGCTGAAGTACCGAGCCAAGATGAATCAAAGAATGTTATCGGCGCCCGAATGGGCGATTTTGAGTGCTATATCGGAGATACCGTTCTTCTTAAAGCTCCAGCTGGTAATGAGGCGTGGGTAGCCATCATCTACGATCTCTCCGAGGGCGAGCTGGAAGACGATGATGGGGAGATGACCATGCAAAAGAAGGCTACAATGATGTGGTTCTCTTCAGAGAAAGAGATTAGAGGCAAAAACAAGCGCACCGATTTCTTGCACAATGAATTGTACATCACCGCAAATTTTGACGAGAACCCATTGACGACGATCAATGGTAAGGCGAAGGTTTTGTCGAAGGAGAGGTTCGAGTCGCTGTACCCAAGCGGCAAGGTCCCGAAAGGTTCCAAAGACTTCGGCAAGGTGTTTACTTGTCGACGAGGTGCGAATATCAAGACTGCGACATATACGGAAGAGTTCAAGTGGGAAGATGTGTTTAAGAGTCGGAGGGAAGACATGGACACCCTCAGCGAGTTGGTGGAGAGTCAGACTGTCAAGACCCGAAGACGAAAGCCTACCAAGAAGCGCGAAGAGAACGAATACGGCCTGGAGGACATCGACGAGGATGCCGCGATGGACGACCCAGCAACACCTCGAAAGCGTCGGAAGATGACATCTGCAACGCCGACTCCTTCCAAAGCAAAGCAGCGGACGCCCAGGAAGTTTACCACACCAACACATAAGCGAATCGTAACAAAGAAGCCGCTCGAGTTCACGCCGCTCGGCACACGCATGCTCTCCCCAACACAGACACAGGCTTCCCCATATCAGCTCGCACGATCTACGCTTCACGTTTCGGCAGTCCCGCATGCACTTCCCTGTCGAGAGAGCGAGTTCGATACAGTACAGTCACATCTGGAAGCTGCGATTACTGCAGGCACGGGTGCATGTATCTACATTTCCGGAACCCCGGGAACCGGAAAGACTGCCACGGTCAGAGAAGTGGTCGCGTCCTTGCAAACAGCTGTTGCAGACGAACAGCTCGATGACTTCTATTTCGTCGAGATCAACGGTATGAAGGTCACTGATCCCCACCAGTCATATAGTCTGTTGTGGGAGGCACTGAAGGGAGACCGCGTCAGTTCAGCACACGCCCTGGAGCTTCTGGAGAGGGAGTTTACCACACCATCACCACGCCGCGTACCTTGCGTGGTTTTGATGGACGAGCTGGACCAACTTGTCACACGAAATCAAGGTGTCATGTATAACTTTTTCAACTGGCCCCAACTTCGACACAGTCGTCTGATCGTGCTAGCGGTTGCAAATACCATGGACTTGCCCGAGCGAACGCTCAGCAACAAAATTAGCTCTCGTCTAGGACTTACTCGCATCACGTTCCCTGGTTACACTCACACGCAGCTCATGGCCATCATTCAGTCACGACTCGAAGGCGTCGGCCAGGTTATCGTCGAGCCAGACGCCGTACAGTTCGCCAGTCGCAAAGTCGCCGCAGTGTCTGGTGACGCACGTCGTGCTCTAGACATTTGCCGTCGTGCAGTCGAGATCGCAGAGCAAGAGAGTACCGACGCAGAGAGAGAAAAGGAGAACACAGCACCTGACACGCCAAGTAAGACTCCTGCAAGACAAAAGGCTTTACCTCTTGTCGCAGCACAGAAAAAGGGTATCGTGAACATCGCGACAATCAGAAGAGCAATCACCGAAGCAACTTCAACACCCATGGCAGCCTACCTCCGCTCCCTACCACTAGCGAGCAAGCTTTTCCTCGCCGCTCTCTTAGCTCGTCTACGACGTACGGGTATTACCGAATCAACGCTTGCAGACATCGTCGACGAAGCACGGCGCATGGGCGTCATGTCCCAATCAAAACCTCTTGAACAATATCTCCTCACCCCTGATACCACGCCTCCGCAACAAACCGAAGAGGAAGCCCCGGGAGCAGTCCAAACACCTTCTAAACGTGGACGCCCCGCTCAAAAAAAGGAGGTTGAGAAGGCGGCCAGAGTGATGGGCCTAGGGAGTGCGGCTGTGGAACTTGCAGAAGCGGGTATCGTAGGGCTCGAGAATAGGCATGGAGACCGCGTCGGCAGGGTCAGGCTGGGTGTTGGCGAGGAGGATGTCAGAAACGCTTTAAGAGAGGATGAAGAGAGTAGGGGTCTGGGCTTCAATGCCTAGACGAGGAGGTGTGTGTTCAATGCAATGATACCCTGGCTGAAAGCCGAGCTACCTCCTACATTCTCTTCCAGTTTTCTCTACGTTGGTCCAAAATTCTCCATTGTCAAAACACATATCTACCTAAACAATCTAAGAATGACCAACAATTGCCTTAGGAACATACGGCTCCTCAAGATACCTCTCCTCCTCATCCGTCAGCGTCTTCTCCCTCGAATCCAACGCCTCATCCATCCTCTCCACGCTCGAGAACCCAATAATCGGCGCGCTCACCCTCTTATTAATCCACGCCAACGCCACATGGCTCATCTTCCACCCCTTCTTCTCCGCCAACTCCTGCACTCTCCTCACAATCTCGCGATCCGCCTCACTCTGCTCCCCACCACCCTTCTTCTCCCCCTCGCTGCGCGTCGTGCTCCCAAAAGCCTCCAGCGGCCGCGCCAAATGCCCACGACTCAGCGGCGCCCAGGGAATGAGACCTACGCCCGTGGCGTTGCAGAAGGCGTTCATTTCGCGCTCTTCTTCGCGGTAGAGGAGGTTATAGTGGTTCTGCATGCTGACGAATTTCGTCCAGCCGTTCTTTTCAGCTGCGTGTTGCAGCAGGGAGAATTGCCAGGCCCACATGCTCGATGCCCCGATATAGTGGACTTTTCCTGAGCGGACGAGGTCGTGCAGAGCTTGCATCGTTTCTTCTATGGGCGTGTGTGGGTCGAAGCGGTGGATTTGGAGGAGGTCGAGGTGGTCTAGTTGGAGACGGGCCAGGGAGGCGTTGACGGCTTCGAAGATGGCGGTGCGGGAGAGGCCTGGTGTGGTGAGGTCAGTGTTTCGTTTTTAATGAGTACACGAAAAGATCGAACTCACCACCACGGTTGACGTAGTCTTTCGACTCTGCAATCTTCTGCCCGTACTGGATCCCCCTAATACTCGGCTCCTCACCCACATAGCCATAGCATTTACTCAAAATCACAACCTTACTCCTCGGAATCTCATACTTCTTAATAGCCTTGCCGATAATCTCCTCGCTAACACCATTACTGTACACATTCGCCGTGTCCCAGGTGTTGAGACCACGATCGTACGCTGCTTTGAGGAGCGGGAGTGCTTTCTCTTCATCAATGACCCAGGGCTGCCAGGATGGGTCACCAAAGGACATTGCGCCGAAGATGGGCACGGAGACTCGCAGGCCGCTGTTTCCTAGGCGCTTGTAGGTTGCTTTTGTCTCTGCGATGGAGCGCAGGACGGGGTCTTGTTCGTTGGAAGACATGTTTGGGTTGATTGGTGATGAAGTTGGGAGTTGGGAGTGGCGATTAAGAGGGATTGAAGGAGGGAATGTTGGGGTTTTGAAAGGGAGTAGCTAGATTTGATGGTTCAAGACTTTATTATTTATTTTGAAAGAGAAGGATTGCTCTTTTTTAGCACTAAAGCAGGTGTCAAATGCGCGGCGTGCATTGGTTGTGCTTGCGTGATATGGTGTTATGTTGTTAAGTCCGTTTCGTTATCTTGCGGGGTTAAGAGAGGGGAACACGGCATCTTTTAGGCTATATCCACTTTTTTTTGTCTGGTAATCATTCGAAAGTCAATCAGTTTCAGCATCGTGGGAGTCTCGAGGAGAAGTGATGAGAGCATGATGATGAAGCTCGCTTTGGTGGCGCAAATCAATAGATGAGAGGCAAGCGGCTGCTGTCAAGCTATCTTGTCCTGGTAATTGTAAAGCATCCTCATAGCCAGAGGAGATTCTCCGACTTGTGAGCCGATGGTATTTTTATGAAGAAACTATCAAATCGTGAGATAAAGGTCAGAGGATCTGAATAGCTTTACGGCTCATGATTAGACTTGTACTAGTAGGACGCTTGATTTATGAAACGACGTTTGCATACGTGAAGCGATCATTACAGCTATGAACCATCATGCCGACAAGAACAGGTTTTGTTGTTTCAAGAATATACACAAATTGAAATAACCTACTCCTGTTCCGTAACCCAAGCATCAAGCCACCTCACAGCCTGGAAATAAGCACCCTCCTGCGCAAAAGCCTTCTGCTTAATCGACAAGTCAGTCCTCACAGCAAACCCATGCTCAGCATTAGAGTACAACGAAGTCTGATAAGTCTTGTTGCCGTCGAAGAAAATCTCCTCGATATTAGTTCGGTTCTCAGGCGTGCTGCTCTCGTCCAAGTCACCAAACGCAATGCTGATGGGCGAGGCGATCGCCTCCCACTCTTCGGCTTGAGTGTTGGAAGGATGAGCGGCGAAACCGGCGTCAATGCCTTTGCCTTCGGCCAGATAACGTGCGACGTATCGGCCGCCGAAGCAGTATCCTACGGAGCCGACTTTAGAGGCATTGTAGGTTGTGCGGACGGCGTTGATAGTGGTGTCGAGGATGGATTCGATTTCGGCTTGAGGGTGGCGTTGTTGCCAGTCTGGGAGACTGAAATTTGATGATGGATCGGAGAGTGCATCGGCGGGTACAGGTTCGCCGCGGAATAGATCAGGCATGACGACGAGGTATCCTGCTTTGGCAATGCTGTCTGCAAGTCTGCGGCTCGTTAGACTAGGGTGATTGACGGATGGTACGTTATTGGATATACGAACAGTTTGTTGTTGATTAAGGCGTTGCCAAAGATGTCCGTCATGTATACCACAGCAGCTTTTGCGCGGCCGCCTGGTGGAGACGTCACGTAGCCGGTTTCTAGAGTGTAGATGTCAGCCAACTTGATTAGGTGATTTATTCTGACAAAAGATGCAACATACCATTGCCCAGAGACACTGTCCGACCAGACGCAGTACCATTGTGTAGTACGCCATCGGTCGAGCTGCCATGCACACGGCTGAAGACACCGCCTGCATGCTCAGATTTGAGATTCAGTGCATTGGCACAGCCAATACCACTCGCAAGAAGTGACGCTGCAGCGCAAAAGATGTCAGTTTTCATGATGAAGAATATAATACAAGCCAAGGAGGGTAAGCAAAATGTGACGATAAACCACAAACCTGAAAAGAGCGGAAGACGATGATATAGTGCTTAGACGGGGCCCTGCGGAGATAGAAACGGGCTTACTGCTCGGCATGGTGGTGATCTTCAGATGGTGTTTCATGCCAAGTGATCGATTGCCGGCCCAGGCAGAGGTGTTGTGGGTGTGCCCTCTCAACATTACTGCAATCGCACGTGTTGCGCGGTTCATATACTCTTCTCTTGCGTTGCGTCCGCAACCTTGTCTATGTGAAGTATGCAAGAAGACATCCAGACCTGGTCTGTCGGAGCTTGCATCATTGCGTGCTCTTCTTTTGAGCCGCGTTTCGCTTGCTTTCGAAAGTATGTCATCAGGCGATGGAGTGAAGATGATATGAGCTGTAGACTTGTTGCGATGATGAGGTACCAATCTCCCGTTGACATTCTGAATGTCTGACACCACGAAAGACGATGGCGATAGCTTAGGGCGCGATGGAGACGCGGCCATTTGCTGCACACGGAAAACTGCCAGTGGAAGATTCCAGTCGGAGCATTGTAGTCCGTCTTGTCCTACAACACGCGACGATCTTCTTCCCGTAGTTGAGATAAAGCCAGATTGAAGGTGGACCAATCCAAAGCCAATATCTCGTCAATCTGATGGCTAGAACAGTGCCACATGGCGGTAGAGTTCGTGACGTCGAAGATTCCGTCGGCAAATGAAGCCAAGTCCGCTTTGGTGGACTGATCAACACCAAGATTGATCAAACGGGGGATTCCCACTATTTGCCGAGCTTGCTGTTCCGTTTCATAGTTATTGAAGGTCGTTCTTCAGAAGCAGGTACTTCATTCTTTGTGGTTCTTGTTCGATCATTCTCGGCCTGCACTTGTTCATCGTTGTTCGAAAGGTCTCCCTATTCACATATCTCTCAGGATATGGGAGCCGACGGCGGCAACGAGAAGCTTAGACATGAGCTTTATAAACAATTGCTGCCGCATTGACATCATCGAACAAACGTTCGCTCACCAGCTGAGTGGCGCAGCGGAAGCGCGGTAAGCATACACCATTAATTCACTTACAATTGAACATTTCACTAACGAAACTTCCAGCCGGGCTCATAGATTTGAAGCAACCCGGAGGGCAATGGATCGAAACCATTCTCAGCTATCTTTTTTGATTTTTGTTGTAATATATCAGAATTTTTTTTGGTCAAGTTCTAGCAATATCGCATTGTTGAGGCAGCCCAGTTGATTCACGTTGCAGGAATCGAACCATCGCCTCCATTAAATCATTTTACACTTGAACGGATCGAATAGATCGATTTGTTTCAAAAAAAATAAGGATCTGCTCCTTGGATATGTCCAAAGCCGTCATGTCTTCGCCGGTCATGTCTTCGCCGGTCATGTCTTCGCCGGTGTAGTGGACAAAGCCAGAGACCGACCGCGCATAACCGAACGGCGGAATTCGTCAAGAAACAATTCGGTACTTCCAAACGAGCCTATGAACTCAAATGCTGGACCATCAAGTATAGTATGTCAAGATAAGCACTGCTATCCTAGAAGTATAGTACCTTATAGTGGTGGCATTTCTGCTCCCTTGATGCTAGTACCGTCTATCACAGAGCGATAACACCAGCATCCTGCCACTGAGAAGATACGATAGACGCTTCTCACTCAACATGTTTCGCAAGAAGCGATGGCTGCATGGCACATTGCATCCGATGCAAGGCGTTCAGCTGTAACCCGGCTTTGGACCAGCCACCAAACCCCTGCGCTGAACATCTCTGTTTGAACGTCGTACCATTGCCTCATAATGTACATGTACACCCGCTGCGACGTTAGGCCAGCACATTTTGGTCAACACTCGCCGAGGTTCTTCGAGGGGTGTGCGAACGGAGTTTCGCCTGATACGCTTGATTGTGCTTGATCATCAAACCTCTTTTCCACGAGCATGCGAGCAGATCCGACAGCGAGGATACACATGCAAGCCGACACGTAACACAACCATGGATCAACTCATGCACGACGATAAAAGCCATCCCTGCCCACAAGATCGCTTCCCGTTACTCAACTCGCAAGGTCTGCCATGTCCGTTCACTATCTCTACCACACTGTCGGGAGCTCTCCACGCGCGACATGGAGATCGTTATGTTCTTGTTTCCTTGACTTCTTTGTAAATCACGCATACAGACCGAGCGCACGCCTTGGAAATTCCGTTCATTTCGTCGTCTTCCCGAGGATCGCACATCTTTGCGAAAATCCTTTCCTCTGAGCTAGCATCGAGAGCGGCAGAGGTGTGCTCGCTCTGTTCGTTCGTTCGTTCCTTGTCTCTCACCGCTTCCTACCACTCGGAATGGGCTTGGGTTGTACATCTTCGCTAAACAAGCGCTGGGTGTGTCAATTGGTGTCCATCGTAAGCCCGGAGAAATCATTGCATTTCTTGCCAGCCATTGGAACTGTCTTTCGCTCATGTATTCGGTATCCGTCTCTTCCTTTCTCTTTGAGGTTTGATAGAGCCGCTGTGCGGCATCCTGTCCAACACGTGGCGCGCTGATCATTCATACCTCACAACACACACCAGGTGACGCATGATAGAGTCTAGATGTGCTTTTTCCGATTGACCATCGTTGACCGTCCGGCATTGGCACCAGTTACTGTGTTGGGAAGCGATCGCAACATCCCGACGCAACAGCTCCCACAGCGTTGATCGCGCCTTCCTCGAGCAGTGCCAACACCTGCTGCTAGCCATACGTTAGCCCGGACAACATCGTCGCTGCAAAAGGGAATGGCTTTCTTCAGTGGGTGGGAACTATGGCAGAAACTTGTATTCGTGAGTCCCATCAACACGCCTGCCTTGCGCTCGTTCACTAACACAAGCAGATACTGGGCTGCGGCATTGCCCTCACCATATTCCTAGGCGGCGCGAAGCTAGCATACACGCACGTGAGACTGCGCAAACACTCCGCAATCGCTGAGAGAGAAAGAAAAGAGCAAGCTCTACACAGGGAGATGAGCCAGAGGCGACGCGGGCCTGGTGTTCCTCGTGCTGATGAGGTTCCCTTCGGCATCCGAGCGCTTGAGAGAGGTGTGGAAGTTGAAGGTGTGTGGGTTTCGAGAGAGAATACTCCAGAACCATACATTCGGAAAGAGTCGTCGGGTTCTTCGATCTGGGACTTTATGCCGAAGAAAGACGCTGGGCCGGATCTCGAAAAGCAGGGACATCAGCAGGGAGATGTTATTGGGAGGCAGGAGAGATACATCCGTGCGAAATCAGACACCAACCTTGTCCTTGTACAACCTGCGAGCGCAGCTTCCAACGGCGTAGTGCCATCCGAGAAACGAGGAAGCAGTTCCTCAGCTCGTAACACACAACCAAAACCACCCGCGAGCGAAAAGACCAGAAGTCGACATCCTCCACCTTCTTTCGCAAAATACAGCGGCAACCCATCTCTTCATCGGCAATCCTCGAGCGTGCAGACCTTTGAGGGCATCGAAGCTGTCTACCGCGCATCTACGTATCTGAATACGCAGGCAAGCCACGGTGCAAGCAGCCGCGACTCCTACTCACAATCAAACAGCGGCAGCAGTAGCAGTGACTCGGGTCCGATATCATCGGCCGCACCCAAACTGCTTAACCAAAGCCGTCAAGCTCGCCCACGCCATCATTCCGCCGACTTTGAGCTGCTCAACAGCCATCGAGTATCGCAAGCTGCTGAGACTGGTCACCTGACGCCCCGAATGCGAAAACCTACGTACAGTGCGGACTTCCAAGGATACGTGAGCGATGTTGTGACATTGTCAGATACAGAGGATGGTGGATACTTCGGGAAAAGACGTTCAAGCATAGCAGTGTCGACACCGCCGTCGCCTAGCGGAAAGCCTTCGTCACCAAAGATTGACGCTTTGCCTGCGGCAGTGCGTCGTTCGAGCATACCGGACGTGACACCTTTTGCGCAGTTTGTACAGACTGCACCCTCGCTGGCACGGCCTGTTAGTCTCAACTCACTCAGCAAAGAAGAGAAGAAGCGCGCGAAGAGCAATCCGCTCGTCGTATCAATTGCCACACCACCAACTGCCGCGAGCATGCCCACGCCGCCAGCCGAGACGCCGGTAAAAGCACTGTCAGATCATACAGCAGCCGGAGCGATCCGGCCGTCATTTGAGAAAGAACGGCGCTTTTCGCAAGTTGTCCGAGGCCATGGAACGGGCTTTGAGATCTTGAAACCCGGCACGTTGAAACCGGCAATGCCACCTATGTCGCCACCGCCAGACGAGTATCAGCAGTCTTTGCCACCGATGAGCCTGCAGAATTACAAGGCGAGGTCGAGATCTAGCAGCATAGGAAGCACGGGTAGGAAGTTGCAAAAGAAGCGAAGACCAAGCTTTGAATCGCAGGCTAGTCTGGAGAGCACGCGGGGGCGGCGTAAGAGTGCAATTATTAGTAGTTGAGAGGTAGAAAGAAAGACCGAGTTGTTTCTGGAATTGATGACCTGATGAGGATAGACCGCACTGTTACTGGCGAAAATCCGCGACGATCTATGCAAGTTGTGATTTTTTCCTAATTAACATGTAACGTCGTATTGATATCCCGTGACCAAGAACGCGCATCCTCCTCGCAGAAGCATCCACACCAGCAGCGGCGAGACCCGCAGGGCTGACGACGGCAGGGAGGGTAAACAGTGGTAGTGAGAAGTAAGCGAGTCGTCGTGACCAACAAGGTTTGCCCATTGTTCCTTGATTTCCTTGCCTGCTTGCCCTCGTTGCTACTCATCACAGTCCCTCACTCTGTCGCTACAAATTTAACACGCCCTTCATTAATTGTCTCCCCCCAGCGCGAAGCCTATGCTTGCGCTCCCACTCGCTCAGCGCAATGTCAACCGCCGTCCCCGCCGAACCGAACCCATTCGATGATCCCACAGGCTCCGACCAGGCCGCATCACACCTCCAAGCAGTCCTGACCGTCGATCGCAATGCGACTCTTACGCTCGGCACCGACGCTCTGATCGTGCTCGACGAAGGCCTCGTACACCGCCGTGAGCCGCGCAACTGTTGTGGTCTCCTTCCGCAACTCAGCAGCAAGACCACTCGCGCCATACCCTTCTACAATGTCCTGTGGGCCACTCTGGATGACTTCGAGGTCACTGTCAACTATGCCCAGCCGACTGGGAAGAAAGCGTGCAGAGTTGGCCATGTACGGTACACTCTGACGGATAAGAGCATGCACGCGCATGCGAAGGCTTGGGTGGATGCGCTTCTGGACCGCGCATATCCAGTGTCTGTGAAACGATGCAAGAGAATAAAGGTGCTCGTCAACCCTTTCGGAGGCCAGGGATACGCGCAAAAGCTGTGGACGAGGGAAATCGAGCCCATTTTCGCCGCGGCGAAATGCCAAATAGACGTCGAGAAGACTTCCTACCGCGGTCATGCGGTGGAGATTGCGGAGAAGATCGATGTGGACGCTTTTGATGCTATTGCTTGTGCGAGCGGTGATGGTCTGCCGCATGAGGTTTTCAATGGTCTTGCGAAACAGAAGGATGCGAAGAAGGCGCTCAGAGAGGTTGCTGTTGTCCAATTGCCGTGTGGTACTGGAAATGCGATGAGCTTGAATCTGAACGGGACGGATTCGCCTTCTATGGCGGCGGTGGCTGTCGTCAAGGGTGTGAAGTCGCCTTTGGATCTGACTGCTATTACTCAGGGTGACCAGAGATACTACAGCTTCTTGTCCCAGGCAGTTGGTATCATCGCCGAGTGCGACCTGGGAACGGACAGCCTCAGATGGATGGGTCCTTTCCGATTCACCTGGGGCTTTCTGGTACGTCTACTGGGACAGACAGTCTATCCCGCGGAGCTGAGTTTTGCACTGGAAACGGACGACAAGCATGCGATTCAGGAGAACCATCGCCGCTTCATCGAGGAGTACGACGTGTCGACAGCCAAAAAGCTTGCTCAGGGCTCAGAATCTGCTTCAGAGCTATCTATCCCTGCTGCCACCGGACTAAACAGCAACGAGCTGCCTACACTCCGCTACGGCACCATTACTGATCCTTTACCATCTACCTTCCAAACCCATGATCTACCTACTCTCGGAAATTTCTACACCGGCAACATGGCCTACATGTCACCCGACACGCCATTCTTCCCCGTCGCCCTCCCAGCAGACGGAAAACTGGACCTGATCACGATCGATGGCCTGGTCCCTCGTCTAACAGCTTTGCGAATGCTCACCAACGTCGAACACGGCACAGTCATGAACTTCCCCGAAGTCAACTACCGCAAAGTCACCGGCTACCGCATCACACCTCGTCTGCTCATTGGAAACCAAAAGAAAGGTCTCAAAGCGAAACTGAGTCGCTGGCTGGGAGGCGAGGGCAAGGAGAAGGAAGGCTACATCGCCATTGATGGCGAGAGAGTGCCTTTCGAGCCTTTCCAGGCAGAGGTCATGGAGGGCCTGGGAACGGTCTTGAGCAAGCGTGGCGCCGTTTACGAGTTTGATGGGCCGCCTGTCGCTTGATCTTATTGGCTTGAAATTTGCATCTTCTGCGGCATGTGAGACTGGGTTGTGAGAGTCTCGAAGGAGTTTCATTGTTATTGGCGTTTTTTTGGCTTGGAGAATTTGGCGAAATGATACCCAAAACTTTACCCTACGATCACCGGCTCGTGGGGCCATTGTCTTTCTTTCTGTGTTTTTACTCTCTTGGAAAGCAAAGCATTGGACTAATTTAGATCTTAATAATTCATGTACACCCACGGACTGATCCTCATTCTCATCTACACGTCAGCCATTTTCACATCTGCCACTTGTACACTTCTCGTTTTCCGTTTTCAGGACAGGTCATTTACAACATCAGAACATCCACATTCTTCGCCACAGCCTCCAACTTAGGCCAAGTCTCCGCAACCGCCTCGCGAATCTTCTCAACAGGCGTCGGCACACTGTCCATGACCTGCTTGTAAGCCTCAGCGACGACTTTGCCAAACGGCGATTCCCAGCCATAGCTCTTCTCAATGCTATCGTGCAACTCGAGCATGAAACCCAAGAAAACAATCTGCAAGTCCAGCCCACCTTTCTTCGTCTCCTGGTAAATCTCCTGCGTCGCCGGGTTGCCGCAAAGCGCCTTGGTGACATTAGCCATCATCCAGGTATCGATGACTCGGTCCGGGTAGAATTTCTGCGGGAACAGAACGGGAGAAGTCTCGAAGTGCTTTTTGGCGCCGATGCGCCAGGCCCGGTAGACTTCTCCCGCTGAGAGGTAGTGCACGAGCAGTTGGCGGAGGAGGTGAGGGACTGGCTGGCGGGTGTACGACCACATGCCGGAGTTGAGGCAGAGTTTCAGGGCGTCTTTGATTTCTTCCTCGCTGGCGCTGGTGTTGCCTTTTTGGTAGTCGAAGGTCGTCCCTGAAACGGCGAAGGCTTCGGCTTGAATCGCGGAGACGCGGCGTTGGGCTTCGGCTGGTGTGGCTGGGACGAAGAAGCGGTGCAGTTGCTTTTCGTGGCGTTTGACGAGGTTGTCGGCTTGGGTGACGAAGGCGGGTTTGAGCTGGTCTGCGGGTAGGAGGAGCTTGTCCTCGGGGAAAGTGGCGCCTTTGCGGCATTTGGTGCAGCGGCAGCTGAAGAGGTATTGGCTGCTGAGTTCGGCTTGGCGCACGCTGAAGGGGTTGGTGGTGTCGACGTATTTGATGAAGAGCTCGTCGCCTTTTCTGATGGGTTTGAGGGCGCGGAGGAGGACTTGGGGCTGGTTGAAGTAGACTACGAGGTTGGGCTCGCAGCTGTGGTTGGCGCTGCAGACTATGTTGTCGAATCCGAGTCCGAGCGAGATATCGTCCAAGGGGCTTGTGAGGGAGAAGGTGTTGCAAATAATCTGTTGTAATTAGTTTCCGTGCGAGTTGATGTATCATATGTGTCACTTGAACTTACGTTGAAAAAGAATGCCTTACAGACCGACTGAGAATCGATTTTCCCAAGGTCAGGCTCTCCAGAATACCTCCAAGCGCCAAAGGCGAGCATATTGAAGTCTTCCCATTTCTGTTCCTGGTGCGCCTGAATCCACTCCAAAGCTTTGCCATCCACAGCTGGCTTGAATTGCAGAATATCGAGAAGAGCCTCGTCTTTGCCCTCAGGATCCGCCTTCAGCCTACCAAGCAACTTGATCGCAGCACGAACGCCATGAGGAAGATCAGGACGGTCCGAGACACCAATGATCTTACACTCGTGCTTGTGCTCGCGTTTCCAGGCCTTGGTTTGGCAGACGCGGGAGCAATATCTCACTTTGCGACATCCCGTGCAAGCCTTAGTATCAACGTGAACTTCGGGCAGACCCAATGCTTCGGCTTGCTGGCGTTCGACTTCCGAGGGTCCTTTGTGGAAACACCATGCGCAGGTGTCTTGAAGGCGTTCGGTGTCTAGTTCTGCAACGGCTGGTCGGGCAAGAGCGTGCACGATGTCGCCTGGCCGGAAGCTTTTGAGGGCGAACAGACCCCTGCCGGCGCCTTCTATGTCTGATTTTCTGATCTCAACTTGCATTTTTCTTTTCTCAGATTTGTGGTATGATCAATGTGGTGAAGTCGGAGTAGACTGCTGTTCTTGGCGCAACCGCAAGCAAAAGCAGGGTCTGAAGATTTGTCGGAAGTTTGCAAGTCACGGATGTGAGCTGTTCACATCTAATCATGGAGGTATCTTGAGATCTGCATTCTATCAAAACTACGGCTATTCTACTTTCAGAATGGATAATATCGATGGGCAAGTTGTCTCCGGCTTGCAAATAAATCATCTCGTTCATATTCAATAGCTCACGGCTGCAACCCTTTTCCTTTCGGTCGCCTGCGCATGCGCGCTGGGTATGCATTAGCGTATCAATATTGATAATACGCGATCCCGTCCGTCTTATTTTGGTGTCTAATCGTAAGTAAAGACCGATCCAATCGTACATGTGGCGTTCTTCGCTCAAAACCCAAGATGCAAGCCTCGCCGCATGTTCGCCCGGCGAGACGGACGAACGATCTGAATAGGACCTTTCTGGCCTGAGTCTCTGCAATGTGGATGGTTTGGGGAATTGACCTTGGTGTTGCCACTAACTGATCGGTAACTTCAACCGGTTGCACACCTTCAACGAGAAGACCGGGAGGCTAGATGCGAATACCACGATAGAACACAGTGACAGCTTGCAGCACTTAGCCGCTTTGGCGGACGATACGACTGCAGCCACGAAGACATCCTGGTAGCTGGAAACCCCATTTCTCACCGGTCTGATGGCCAAGCCGAATGCTGCCAATATCTTGCTTTTATAGGAGCAGCTAGTGTTGCCTCTCTGGAAATCAGTATGGAACTTTCACAATCCCACTGCCTGAACTTTCGAACATATCCCTGCGCGAAACGAGATGGTTTCCATTGACACGTTCATGATAGGGCTAAGGTTAGCTATCCATTCACATTCTTGGGTGCCGTGCTGATCGCAGTAGCGTGTGGCAACTTGTGAAATGGATTGTCAGGATTATGGTGGGCATGAATCTCGACCCAGTATTACTCCCGGAAAAGCCGAAGTACATTCCTTCCAGAGATGTCTCAGTGGTTGTTCCTACCATCGACTTCGGTACAGACCCGCTGAGGTCTTGGCTAAGCAACCGACCCAAGGAAATCATCATCGTTACCAGTGAGGAACTGTTGGGTGCTCTGGTCGCGTTGCTTGATCGAAAGCTATCGACAGAGGAGCGACTAACCATCAAGACTCTCAGCTATTCGCTGGCCAACAAGCGTAGGCAATTAGTAACTGGAATCCAGAGAGCAACAGGAGAAATCATCGTTTTTGCCGACGACGACGTTTTCTGGCCACCGACCGCTCTGACCTATTTGCTTGCTGGATTTGAAACCCCAAGCGTTGGTGCCGTAGGGGGCTTTCACCGCGCTCGCCGACAGAAAACGCCCGCCGCTGCTTTCTTCAATGGCTGGGAGGCATTCGCCGCGAGAAGGCTCTGGGGGCGCACAATCGACATCAGCACATCCGTAGGCCTTGATGGCGGCATCCCTTGCCTCTCCGGTCGTACCGCCGCCTACCGAGCGAGCATTGTGCAAGATCCAGACTTCCAGCATAAGTTCACAAACGAGTACTGGCTAGGGATGTACAGACTTAACTCGGGCGACGACCAGTTTATGTCTCGCTGGATAATCGACCAGGGCTGGATAGGTCACATCCAGTCAGCACCAGAGGCGGAGATCGAAACAACTGTACTTCCCAGTGCTTTGTATCTTCTTGAAGAACAACAGAGGCAAGGTGATGCATCGTTGATGATACATGGGCTGGAGTACGGTAAACGGTCGACTAGATGAAGAACGAGGGACCTCGTCCGAGTCCCAGCCTTGGCTTCAACTGCTACACCAAAGCTTGCGCTCACGAACTTGGTGCCTCTCATTCTGTCATTGCCTGCACTGGCCTACACGCATGTTAGAAATCCTCTAATGACTTACGTGGCGCTTCACACGTGCAGACGAATGCACTGCATGGCCAGCTGCAAGACTGTCATGAGAGCTCTGGATGCAGCAAACCTGGAGCCCCACATCATGTTGGTAAACTTGTACATGTAACTATACTCAACGCCGCTGCGCTAATAATGGAGCTCATTACGACAAGCAACTACAAATCAGCCTTGTCTGGCTCTCAGCCTGGTGGTATGCGTGAAGTCGAAGGGGTGGTCAGAGTAACTATCTCACCTTGTATGACTTCAAGCTGAACGTCCAGCCTCGTCTAGCAGTCCCTTGGACGCATGATAAAGATGCGTCGTTAACCTCTGCCTTCGTTCGCCCAGAAGGCTGCTCAATGCAACGCTAAGCCCAGAGTCACGAAAGGACAAACAAAGATGTCTTCTGTATCCAACGTGTCCTTGACCGTAATACAGCGGCCTACGCAGACACCCGGTGAAAATGGCTACTTTCTGGAACCCAAAAATTACTTTTATGATTTGGCAGTCGACGACGCGCTTGGATCGGGAGGGTCGTTCAACCAGAGATTCATCGAAGCCTCACACACCAACAGCACTGTGTTTCTATGGGAATCCGGATGCCAAATCGACGGCACGAAAAACTGCTCTTTAGCATGCTCGGACTCACAAGAAGCCCGCAACATGGTTTGGAATACACCAGATGGGATGCTCACGCTGCACAACTGTCTACTTTACCCGATACTGGCAACCGCGGCGCTGTATGGCTGGCTCGTACAAGACCCCCCTGGTTTATTGGAGCAATTCAGTATCCAAGCCCGCGAAATTTTGTCCATCAATCCTGAATCGTCTCTCAAAGAGAATGAGATCGCTTGGCCTATAGTCAATGATTGCTTATCATCCACGTGCATCCGCCTGTACGGCATTAAAGCGCTGGAAGAATGCAAATTGAAGGACTTCTTTCGCGACACAGACTATGCTTGCGGCCCAAGCGATAACCTGTGGCATCCAACTTTGGTGAGACTATCTGGAAATCCACGCTTCGTCTGGTGGAGCTTCGCTGACGGCAACGACACAGGTCTTTCGCTCTAAGCTTTGCGACATGGGATATCCATTTCCTAATCCCGATCTCAGTGGTCCCGGGGTAAGAGGGCGACTCCTCAACAAATCACAATTTTGATATCTGATAGTATGTCAAAATAGGTCTTGATATCATGCCTGCAACAACTCGTTATCCTCATGGCCATGTGGCTACTGTTGAGCTTTGCTCCGTTACTCTGGAGAACAACGTCCGCATGTTGGAATTGGGCGCACACGGGTACCACTGCTTCCGCCTACCAATCAAAATCACCGTTCGTTGGGAAACTGTCTGCAGTTCTGCTCATTGTGCTCCAAGAGTTCCACAAGACACAAGTTTTCCTCTTTCTGATTCTGCAAACAGTATCCCTGCTTGCACTCTACGACTCAGCATGGCTAGATGCACCAACTTTTTACAACTACATGGCCAATATGTCCTATCTGGTGCTAATCAGTGCTGCTGGCGTCTACTCGGTAACCATGGGCTTGCTAGTTCTGCGGAAAAGCAAAGGTCCCTTGGAATGGTACACCCTCGTCACCTCCACTGTTTGCCTCGGCGTATGTACTGCTACGTGGTATCAAGCAGCTCTCATGCCTTTCAACGTCGATCGTTTGACGCAATCTAGCTATGACACAGAAGCTTGCGGCGAGGTCAATCCCATTCGACGCTGCTTCCCTCCAGACATGGATTTTTCAACGGATATAGACGACTACACAAGCCACCAGATTAACAACATCATTGTCTATCCGTGGACTTCCGCTGGACCGCTTTGCGTGGCCTTGCTCTTGTTTCTCGAGAAAGCGCTATCCAAGGTGACCTGCCGGCCTTTCAGGTCTTTGCCGCGTCAGGCGAAGAAGGGCTTGTACACGTTTGCCATACTATGCGCAGAGGGCTGGCTTCTTTGGGGCATCACAAACATTTTCATGGGCATCTACAGGACATGGCTAGACGCATACCACTTCATGGACTGGACTGCTGGCCAAATGATCGGGGTGGCTATATACATCCCTGTCGTCATCGAAGCGTTGTATCTGTTCGCTCGTAAGTTTCCATCTCACGTGTTGAAGGCTTCGAGATTGGTTGCTAAATTATCCAATAGGAGATGTCGAGGGGAACTTCAGCGTTCGACTACCACGCAACTACAAAGTTGTTAAGATAGATGCAAGCCAACCTCTGGAGGATCTTTCGTGCGGACCTTCAAGCGATGTCCCTCCAGCGAATGATCAGCAGAGCAGCGCGGCACAGTCATCTTACGAACTGCTGCCAAACCCACCAGAAGGCGGTCAGCGCGTCACACAAGCACATATGTGGTCGCCCGCATAATTGACATGCGCGATCAACTCACGGTATCGGCACTTGCAGCCACGCTAATACTCCTTGAGACGTATGAGACGACTTTAGCCTCATTGCGAGAGAATGAAGGTCTGGCGATCGATCATTGTTGCTGGAGAGGGTATGTTCGCGTTCCCTGATGGCCACAGCATTGGAGCCTTTGGGGGGACGGATGGTAGTATGTTGCAGAGACGAGTCGGTGGGAGAAAAGACATGGATTTATTAATCTGGTGCGATTGCGGCGGTTCATCATTGAAGCGGGGAGTGGTGGTTTTGAGAGACGTTGGGTACCCTTACAGTAATTCTCCAGTTACAGCGCCTTTCTCTTGTAGACTGTCCAAGCAGGGAGGAAGTCTTCTTAATTGGAACTCGACTTCTTAGGCACTCCAGAAATGAGGATGCGACAGTTCCAGGTACACTAATAAGTCGCCTGCATTTGCGCGCGCCTATTGCAGAGCTGTCCGCGACTACGAGGTATCTAGTTCTAGACATGTAGACTAGGAGGTTCCAAGAGCGTGAGAATCAGCATTTCCCTATTTACAAAACGTTAGACGCCAATCTTGGGACGGCATGCGGCGTGCAGTAGCATGGCCTCACACGCGCGCGTAGCCGAGCAGCTGCCTCCTGGCAACACAGCAATGGCGCGTCATCTCTTGCTACCATACATGTAGGTCCTGCATTCTCACGAACCATGGGAGTTCGAAAAAATGGCTAAAATACTGGTGATGCCGCACATATCCAAAGCAGCACCAGCCCTCAGTGTGTTCTCCCTCTCCTAGCGGGTTTCTCACACTGACCGGCTCATGCGACTTGGTCAGCGGCGCATGACTTCCTCTACCAACCACTTCACTGTTCAGCCGCGCACATTTCCGACGAAAGGCTTCTCCCTTCTCCCAACGGAGACCATATTTGAAGAGGAAAAACTCATTGGCTATAAGGCTGACGACTTTTACCCTGTACATCTTGGCGAAGTGTTCGACTCGAGATATCAAGTCCTCGCAAAGCTAGGCTTTGGGACAGCTTCCACCGTTTGACTTTGCCGCGATCTCCTGTTGAGTAGGCCCTGAACCTCTACAGCTCTCGGTTTTTAACGTCTTCCGGGGAGAACGCATTGCTCACACTCAAGGTTTGTATTCTTGGCGAGAGCAAATCACAAGAAGTTGCAATTTCACATCACATCAAGTCTATTGACGCTGAGCACCCTGGTAAATCATATCTCCGTGTAACGCTGCACGATTTCGAAGTCCAAGGGCCTCACGGCTCTCATCAATGCCTCGTATTCCCATGCCTAGGCATGAGTTTGACGAAACTACGGGATTTGTTTGACGAGCGTGCTCTCGAGAAAACTCTCCTGCAAAGGTTTTTGCTTGTCATCGTGACAGCCTTGGACTTCATGCACCAGGCAGGGGTAGTACACACGGGTCCGTCCTCAGATCCGAATTCTCGAAGGGAACTCACTGAGATTTCAGCTAGACCTGTCACCCAACAATATTCTGGTTGGGGCTGATGACACGGCCCTCTCCAAGGTTGAGCAGGCCGAATTGACTGAGCCCTCGCCTCGGAAGGTATTAATGGATCGCACAATCCATCTTTCATATGACATGCCAGCGACCTGCAGCCCACCGGTTATCACAGACTTTGGCGCCGCTCGCCTAGTTCTCCAGGGCCAAAAACACTTAGGCGATGTCATGCCTGGGGTATTCCGAGCACCAGAAGTCATTGCAGGAATGGAGTGGGACTGCAAAATCGACATCTGGTCTGTCGGGGTCATGGTATGTTTAGGATGGGCTTGCGATGATGCTAAATGCTAACTTCGCCCATTGAGCAGATTTGGAACTTACTCGAAGACGGAAACCTTTTTAGACCTATCAAGAATGGTCACCTCGACGATGAGTTACACTTCGCTCAAATGATCTCACTTATGGGACCCCCACCTAAGCGTTTCCTGGAATGAAGCCATCAATCTAGCAGATACTGGGACCCCGAAGGTGAATCTGGTCCCGAAAGAGTCGTACTCTTACTGTTCATTCCACTGACAACTCCAGGAAATTGGATCGCACCCATGCCCCTTCCCGAACATACTCTTGAGACACGTAAGATCCGACTGAAAGGTAGAGACAGAGATTTGCTGCTTGCCCTCATACGCAGAATATTGAGATGGCTCCCGGAAGAGAGACCTTCAGCTCAAGATCTGTTCGAGGATGATTTTATCATCCAGTTTATGGTCGAAGTTGAACCTCCTGCTTGATCGATACTGGCAACCTTTTATCCTGGGCTCGAGAAGTCTTAAGATTCACGAGGTGACGAGCACTGCCAGGAAATGGAACATTGATGCTGCAGGCAAAGCCAATAGTGATCACATCTGATTAAACACTCTTAATCGAATTCTAAAAAATCCGTATGCGGTGAAGACTACAACTAATAAGAATGATGGTAAATCCTGCAATACTGTTCAATCGGTACTTTGGAATGCCGACTCAAGTGAACTCAATGTTAATCTGAAAGGCAGCAGTAGCGCGGAATGAGAAGCGGTTCAGGACCGGTGTTCAATGGGTTTGAGTCCTTGGTCCGGGATGCGGTATCAAAACTGTTTATGGTGGACCGGGCCTTTCAAAAGCGTGCCGGTTCGATCAATCATAAGCTTATTCTTAGTTAGGGTCGATCATATAGAACGGAACGCCTACAGCCGTTGATAGATCGATGGTGGACTGATCTAACACTTTGCCATTAGTCCGTGAGAAACGCCGGTCTTTGCAGATCCCCCACATATAGTTGTGTCAGTCCTCCACCTATTCTATCTATGTAGAACTCTTTGCTAAGCACACAGCTTCCTTTCGCGTTTTGGAAATTTGGTACGACTAATCACTTCCGGTGATGTTTGCTGCTCTGGACGACACCGTCAAACACGGTGCAGCTGTGTTACTTCGGGCAGGGAGTCGACTTGTATCTGGAACGTCGGAAGCACACCCCGATAGAGTGATCGATATACCGCCACGAGAAGCCGGAAGATCAATAAAAGCTCACGTTCATTCTCCTAAGAATCCAAAACCTCTGGTCCCAGTCTTGGTCAACTTTCACAAGTAGGCCCATTCTGGACGCATGCACGCACGAAGTGGATGTTGCGCCTGTGGTATGTCGTTGCCTTTTGACCCTAGGACGAGGGGCGTAGTCAATGATAGTGTTTGAATGCCCACCCAAAGAGTTATGCTTTGAGGGACGCATTAAGTGCCACCAAAACAGCCGCTTAGCATGAAAGCTATTACGTGGTATCATATTTGTTCTTTTCCTCCGCCTCCTGACGAGTCCGCCAGTACTCTTTATTCATATCTTCTTCCCAGTGGTCGCGGTAGCGGACGGTGAACCATACGTCGGCCTTGCTAGCTCTAATCCGAATCGTTTCCGTCTCGTCATCGCTTTTGAGCATCTTGCACATAAGAATCTCACCCGTTGTCTCGTAGAGTTCCTTTTGCACGACCGCGAAGAATGCCTTGCAAGCGGCTTTTGGGGGCTTGGGGATACCACGCATCCACGCAGTGACTTCTCCTAACAACTTCCCTACGAAAGGAGATTTCCAGCTTGGATCAATAGGTGGTTTGGTCCCATCATGCACCCAGCGACCGTTGAAATCAGGCAGTTTCTCATATGTATCTGCTACCCGAAGCGAGTGAGCAGTGTGATCTGGCTCGTTGTCACGTAAAATCTTGTCGACAGTCTGTTGGACATCTCAATATGTGACAAATCCTGAATGAGGCTGTATAAATTAAGCTTACCGTCGTGGGTATGTCGTCGACTACGATCAACAAGTAGACGTCCATCTCGTGATCTTTAGGGTAGACAAACTTGCCATGCTCGTTTGTGCCAAACTGTCCGCGCCATTTGTTGAAGAATTCATCCCCCGAAGACATGACGATAAATTTTGCAAGCGATGATGACGAGACAGTGGTGTTTTGGAATGATATAAAGAGAGCGAGAATCAGATGGCGGCTGCCTACAGGATGATATGTTCGATGGAAGGATTCGTCTGTGCAATGCGGTCTAACAGCGGCAGTTTCACAATCAATCCTCGCGTTTGCACAGACTATATTGCCTTCGAATTTAAGGAAGCCTTCGGCATGGAAGGTGAAAATTACGAAAAGTTGCGACGAACACTGGAAGTATGTGAGATGTGGAAATGAGATCTAGCGGGACAATTAAAGGTGTTTGCAATGCAGACACGGATAGACGAGCAGGAATGGCTGAAGGCTCCGGTCTATCAGACCATTCATGTTACTAGTCGTACTAAATGAAAGTACCATCATGACAGAAAGGCGAGTGAAACAATGCTCGAATTCTATCGTATACATACAGAACTGCACCTCCAGTGCAATCTACTCCTTGAACTCCCAACTGACCAGCCCAACAAAATCCAAAATCTAAGTCCACAGCCTAACAGTGCCATCGGCACCAGCACTGACACACCAGGCCTCTCTAGGATGCCAGTCAAGATCCAGAACACCAAGCTCCTTGACAACCTTGTGACCACGGAGCACCTTCAAAGGCACAACGGTGGCGTTCTCCATACTGTCGCCCACAACCTTTCCGTGGAAGACCTGCACTGAACCGTCGTCACTGGCATCAGCGAACAAAGGCAGCGAAGGATGGAACTTGGCGCTGCGGATAGCCTTGTCGTGGTAGCGGAGGACCTTGTACGGCGTGCTGCCGAGGTCCATGTCGTGCCACAACAATCTCCTGTCGTATGAAGAGACGATGAGATTGTTACCCTGCGGGTGCAGAGAGATGGAGGAAATCCAGCGAGCACCGGGCTGAAGCTCACGCTCGAGCTTCTGTTGCTGCAAGTCGTAGACACGGACGCGCTGGCGGGTAGCGACGAAGAACAGGGGTTTGGAGGGGTGGAAGGTGGCGGTTTGGGCGATGCCGCGGAGACGACGGAAGGGGTGCTGGGAGAGGTGTTTGCTGAGGGTGTGGATTGCGACAGCGGTGGAGGTAGCGTTTGTGTTAGGGCAAACCGTGGCAAAGTAGTCGCCACGACGATGCCAGACGAAAGTCTTGGGCATGGAGCGGAGGGAGACTGTGAGGTAGACGCCTTGGGAACCGTGGGCGGGAATGGGACGGTGCCAGCTCGAGGGAGAAGGCTTGTCAGCGCCTGATGCGGTCTTGAGCGGTTGGTTTGCGTTAGGGTTATTGAAACCGGCGGTGATGAGCTCGATGGCTTGAGATTCGGCTTCAGGGGTGGTGATGGAGCCCGAAGGAACGATGAAGTGCACGCTATCGCTGCAGCAAGCGGCGAGTATGGGTGGATCAGCGGTAGGGCGCCATGCGACAACGTTCACTGCATCCTCAGCAGAAAGTTTGACGCGCTGGAAGCAGTAGCCGGTCTTCAGTTCCCACAGACGAACGGTTCCATCGTCGCCACCAGATGCAAGGTACTGTCCAGAAGGATCAATGGCAACAGTGCGGACTCTGCCATCGTGACCCTTGAAAAGCGTAGCCACATGGTCAGGGAATGGGCGCAACTCTGCAGGGTCGGGGAGTTTGGGAAGTAAGCTCTCAGGGTCAATGTTGAGCTTGCTTCTCCGTATCCTGGGCGCAAGGTAGAGATCGAGACAGCGCTCGAACTTCTCCTTAACAAATCTAGCGTATCCTGGGACTCTGCGCAGTGCAGAGTGGTCTTGCGGCAGGTAGTCGCGGGTGCGGTCCTCCTCGTCCGCCTGCTCCCATGCCTCCTTCTCAGCCTTGTCGGGGAGATACTCCGCAGGCGGGTGGTAGCTCTCCTCGTATCCGGGAGGCGGAAGTTTCGGCGCGGGAACGTTCATAATATGATCAGGACGAGGCGCCTCGTCAGCCCATACATCGTAAGTTGCAAAGTCTTCTTGCTCATCCTGCTCCTTCTCCTCGTCGGTTGGCGCGCGGTATGGCTGAATGCGGCCCTCCTTGATCGCCTTGACCATCTTCATCACGCGCTTGTGCTCATGCATGGACGGGACGAAACGTCTCTTCGGCTCAGGAGCGGCAGAAAGAGGCATGATCTCCTGGTTGTGCTTGCCAGTGAACCACTCAACCATATCCGGGTACGGGTCGTAGCCGTCGCCAGGCTGCTCATTGCGCGTCAATGTCTTGAGTACTTCAAGCTCTTCACGGCTGAGGTTGAGCGGCTTGCCGGTTGCCGGATCGGTCAGACCAGTCCAGCCTTCAGGCAAGTCGATGCTCTCCAGCAAGGAATCGAGGGCTTCGCCCTTCGCGGGCCTAGCAATGCGCTTTCCGTTGATGTCGTAGCCAATGTGAGGGTATGCGTCGTAGTAAGAAAGCGGAATGTTGCCAATTGTGTTCGTAGTCTCGGGCGCATCGGAGTCGTCGGAATCGTAGTTGGGTTCAATCTCCTTGTAGACGTAACGCTCGTTGCCATTGGCATCTGTTTCGATGGTGTAGTTCGGCTTGTCGGCATCGTCCACTAGAGACTTGACAGGCGTTCCTGAAGTGATCGATGCAATATCCTTAGCAGTATCGGTGCCCGTGAGCTTCTTTGCATCTGTTGTCTTCAAGTCGCGAATCTGTTGTCGGACATCTTCCTCCTCCTCGTCAGAAGACGGGATCTCGTCACTGTCCAATTCCTCCTCTTCGTCATCATCGTCCTCGAATTCCTCCTCTTCGCTCTCATTTTCACTTGCATTCTCGTCCGAGCTGCTTCCGTCGTCGATTGCGCCGTCAAGCAGTCCGTTGATTAGAGCGTCATCCTCCTCTTGAGGCTGCGGCCTAGGTACCTCGACGACCTTGCGCTTCTGTCCGGCGCGTTGTGGTGCCATGGTGGAATAATTCGTGTAGAAAGAGGGATTGTCTAGAAATTGATCCAGATCTACGAAGCCAGACGGCTTTCTCTAGGAAAAAAGCTTCAAACTTCAGGTCCCTCGGCCTTGAACCCAGCGCGCGGACCGAAGCGGATTAGCGCTGCCGCTCCCGCTTTCCAAACCGAACGTCAGGTGAGTGAGTATGCGAGCCATCCAGTCATTGACTTGCGCGAGCTAAAGAGCAACCAGGCGCGGGGACAAAAGTGAGTATGCGACGGTCTTTCACGAGGCTGATGACATACATGTTGTAAACCAAATCACATTCTTCACGTCAACAAAGACCTCTTCCAAACCAGCGTCCTGCGTAAGAGCACCATCGGCGCATTCCGCTCACATAACGCAATGGGAGACCCGGCTTTAGACACACTTCCCATGCCAGCAGCAGCCACCGAAGATATCCAGGTCAAGCGCCGTGCAGCTTGCGAAGAATGCCGTATGCTTTCCTCGTGCTGACACCATTATGTTTGTAGCTCTAATCTTATAATGGTAGGAACCAGAAAGCTCAAATGCTCTGGTGAGCAGCCATCATGCTCCAGGTGTTTGAAAGAGAACTTGAGCTGCGTATACTCGCCACAAAAACAGATGGGGCGACCAAAGAAACGACAGCGATCGGATGGCGCTTTTGAAGATGAGCCCGCCATGGGCGAGGCAACTTTCGACCAGCACCATATCCATCCATCACTCGACGCGCAATGGCAAAACCAGCCTATGGCCTTCACGAACGGAACGTTCGCTTCACACGATTCACTTGCAGACGCCAACCCGCCCCCCTTCGATGCAGCCTTTACACCAGGAGGAAGTCTGCAGCCCTGGATGCTCCCAGCAGATCTAGACTGGAACATAATACCCCAGGGAAATCCTACAGTGGCAAGCACGATGCCAGGCCTGACACCCGACAACAGCACTCACGACAGCCCACCGGCTCTCAATGCCCCCAACCCCGACACCCTCCCCACCTGCGCATGTCTCTCAAATCTCTACCTAACCCTCTCAAACCTCACAACAATGGACCCATCCTTCTCATTCCCCACCTCCCTCCACCCCCTCCGCAGCGCCATGACAACCGCAGCAGAAGTAATCGACTGCCCCGCATGTCCAACACGCTTCATAACCGGCTTGCAAAACGTCCAACTTCTCAACGCCCTCCTAATGTCCCTCGCCGACCGCTTCGCCCGCATCCTCACCTCCATCACCAACGAAGCAACAGCCCTCTCAAACTACAACGCCTCCAACCCCACACAACAAAAGACCAAATCCTTCCGCCTCGCAGACCTCTCCACACCAAACCACCTCCACACCGGAGGACTAAACTGCGCTGCGTCCTTCTCCCTCTCCCTCTCGCCCACCGAGTGGCGCAGCATGGCGAAGAAAGTTGTGAGAGCAGAAGTTTACGGGCCGGAGGATGGGAACAATTGCTGTGCGTTCTTGCTTGGACTCATAGAACGCATGGAGCACAGGCAGGATCGATGGCATGCTATGCCGCCTTCAAACGATTTTCCTAAGGATTGTGAAGGGAATGCGTTGATGAAGGCTATTCGGCCGGTGGGTTCTGTGGATGCGAGTGGGGGTGGTGGGCATGGTGCGCACGCGGGGGGCGAGGGGGAACATTTGTGTTTGAAGATGTTGGCCGGGACGAGGAGAATGTTGGAGGCTTTTGATTGGGAGTGAGGGAGGACTATTGTGAGCAGGCGGGCGGTGTGAGTGCTGGAGAATGCCTGTGTGCTTTGTATTCTTTCTTTATTGATTCAGCATGGCATGGCGCAAGAATTGTGTAGGAGTATATCAGCAAAACAGCATGATTGACTGCAGTATACAATTTATGTTACGAAAGGAGTCGAGTCTTGAGCCCGTTGGTTCGAACCGGCGTACTGTGTACACCTTCATAGACATGGGGCAGACTTAGATTTGTCGAAATTGAAACTTGAGATACACTTACGCTACACCGTACGACCCGTTTTCAGAAACGCCCCGCTCGAAGATCTCCAATGCTGATGGTACACGTACGTAGTCTTTCCTCTGCTCACATGTTGCTCACATGCATTTTCGAGGAGTGATTTCTCCTTCGGACACATCTACTCCTCCTCCTCATCGTCCAGCACAACCTTTCTCCTCTTCTTAGGCGCCTGCACAGCTGCATCCTCATCCTCATCCTCGCCCTGCGCATCTTCCTCATCATCACCACCTCTCGCTCTCTTCGGGCTCGCCTCGCGTATACCGTCGTCCTCATCGTCATCATCCTCCACAATCTCCTCTTCATCGCTGCCAGCAACAAAATCGTCTTCCTCGTCGTACTCGTCCGCTTTGCTCTGGAATCCGCGCCTGCCGTAGTCCTCATCGGAAGAGTATTCGGAGTTTGCGCGGCGCTGGCGCGGTCGTCGCTGTTTTGCGCCGCCTTTGCTTGCCCGTCCTTGTGATGCGAAGCCGAGCTCTTCGTCGTCTTCCAGCATGCTCGCGTTGAGTCCGCCGCCGCGACCGGAACGTGCGCCGCGAATGCCGCTCGAACGCTCGGTCTGGCGCTCTTCCTGTGCGAGTAGACGTTTTCTTGCGCGGGCCTTCTCGCGCTCGGCTTGCTCGGCTTGACGGCGAGCGAGTTCAGGGTCCTCTTCTACTACCTTCAGGTCACCGCTCGTGCCTTGTACACGGGAAGCGTTGGATGCGGCGGCCAAGGAGGTTTGGAGTTGAGTGATGGCATCGTCGACAACGGAGGCGGATTGTTTGATTTTAAGGCCGGCGGTGATCTTGTGTGCGACGCGTAGGGTGCCGACGGCGGGGTAGGGCGCGACAAGGTAGGTGAGGTGATCGTGATTTACGTCGTATTTGTCTCCAACTGTTGTTGAGGTGCCGGCACGGCCGCCTTTCTGCGTCTTGTTGATGGAAGTAGGCGTGGGCTTGACAGGGTTGCGTTGAGGAGGTGCCAGAGCGTTGCCATCGATTTCGTATTGAGTTGTTGGGTCGGACGCGAGTTGAACGGTGATTGAGCCGTCGCTCCAGCGAAGGATGCGCGCGTTCGATTGCAGCTCGGAGGAGTTGTTGGGAGAGCGCCTCCAGCGGAGAGTGCTCAAGGCGGTGTTGTAGGCTGAGAAGGTGCTTGATTGGGTTTTGCTGTGGTGGTCGGCCGAGGGAGGCTGGAAGTCGGCAGGCTTCCATGCTTTGGGTTCGAAGGACATGAAATTCGGAACTTTGAGGAGGTACATCTGTCGTCGTTAGCACACTGTTATGACCAAAGATGGAGACTTGCGTACCTCGCCGTCGCTGGGTTCTGGTCCAGCTTGTCTCGGAAGGTCAAGATCCATAACGATCTTCTCCTGTTCCTGCATCTCCTGCTCCTCATATGTGCCAACATCGCCAATTCGATCCTGCCTGCCATCATCGTCACCCGAGTCGAGCTCTTCATCGTCGAGTTCTCGCCGAGGTGGCCTGCGCAACAGTTAGCGATTGGCTTGAGTGAAATGGACGCGGCGGAACATACTCAGCGGTAGGCTCTTCTGGTAGCTCCTCATCGTCACCGCCGTCGCCGAAAAGGTCGTCATCGTCCTCCGCATCTTGATCCTCATCGGCATTGTTCATTACTCTGTCTTGTCTGCGGCCCTTCTTTTGAATGTCATCGTCTTCGTCGTCATCGTCCTCCTCAGGCTTCTCGGCAGTGACAGTGCTTGTCACGCCATTGCTCTCGTCGAAGTCGTGGCCAACGGGAGGACGGTCAATGTCTGCGCTCACTGCGGCCGCGGAAGCCATTGTCGCTTGATTTGCGTAGTCGCGGAGGCAATATTTGGTCGCTGGTTGTGGTGGCTGGTGCGAAGTGCTGAGGTTGAAGCGACCGAGTTGTCAAAGGAAGGTTGTTGGGCGAGAGAATATTAGAGAGGGAGTACTGAGAATAGGTAAATGGCATGTAGTGATGGGCTGTGAGGTCGCGATGAAAGTTGCGCACGCGCCTGCCAGTCGAGAGCGCGGCTTGCTGTCTCTCTCCCTCTCTCTCCCTCCCACTCGTAGGGCTGAAGCGGGCATCCAGGCACGTTTCACACGCCTCCTGACTCTCGCCTCGACCGCATCCGCATCCATACCCTCAATAATTCATTCCCGCCATCGCTCTCCCTCTCTCTTCTCCCCCAACACATTCACTCTGCTTGTTTGATACCGGCTGAGACACCGCACGTTGCATCTCCGCATACCACCCGATATCCCTGCAGGAGACCAGGCATTATTTACCTCGCCCACTCCTCCACCCAACTACATTCCCCGCCATCATGTCCTCCTGGATGAACAACCTGTGAGTATCAAACTTTTCTTTTCTTTACAATTTTCTATTGGGCAAGGGCAATGCAGCGGTATGAATTCAGGGCGAGGGCACGAAGGCGGCCTCGATTATGAGAGGGCATCACATCTTTGGGCGATTTCACCCTTGCCTTCCTATACCAGACTTTGGACCCTCGAGAATTCTGGATGTACCCGACAACAACAACACGACATCGCGACTAGTCTACCTCGCCAAAACAAGGACACTTTCAATCACTCTGGGAATCGACATCCCCACTCGTCGAATGAGCGACCCAGGCTTCAATTCTGGCCACATCGCAATCCGCCACGAATCGCTAGCTCATGTCTTCCCTTCAACTTGCTGTAATTGGATACGACTGGATTTCGGGGTTTGCATTATGTCAGCTTTTGGAGACCATGCATTCAACCCATTGCCTTGGATGCATTGTTGATTTACATGCTGTGAAATGGCATGCTACCGACCGTTCGAACATTTCCCGCAGAACCGGCAGCTTGCATATGGTGCACCTATCTAGGAAACTTCATCACCCTCTCTCTGGTCTCGGTCGAATCACATGTCCCTGCTCCTGCCGCCATCTGTCTCTACATTCACATGCCCTCTGCCCGTTTGCTCCTTCCTCCTGTGGGACTACCCGCACACCTCACCTTAAACTCACCTCAGACTAGCTGTTACAAATAGATGCGTGCTAATATCACATGCAAACAGTCGTGCCTTTGGTCGTGGCAGCAACCAGAACCGCACAAACCAACCTCAACAGAGCAGCCAGCCGCCGAGCCGTAGCAACACTTCCTCACCAACCACATACAGCCCTTCATCACTTGGTCCCCCAACCATCCCGCCTGCGCCAGCTTCGCCCTCACTCTCAGCCAGCATGGCTCAAAACGAATCTGCCCACCTCTCAAACCAAGTGCCCACCAACAAGACTCCTCTTTTCTTCCGCGAGGAGAATGCAGGTTTCATTGCACGTGGCAACTTCATGACTCTGGCTTTGAAGCCGCAGCTTGTTGAGGAGGGTGAATGGCTGGCCCATCAAGGTATGCACTGTTTGATATATATCTTCAATGTTCAAACCTACTAACAACGTGCATAGTTTCCGAGCAATACCGTGTCCTCGGTGGCATGCTCAAGATTGTTCAAGAGATGGACCCCACCAGGGGCACCTCCATCTGCAACACCCAAGCTTGCCCCACCATGTCGGCCGGCTCGTAAGTCTCAATTCAGTCACTTCACTGCCATCATTCGCCACAAGCTAACAATCCGCAGCAACAACTACACGTGGATCGATCAGAACCGCAACCCCATGCCTCTCCCGGCTCCAACCTACATCAAGCACATCCAGACCTGGGTCGGCGGCAAAGTCCTCGACACCTCTCTCTTCCCCATGGACCCCTTCACTTCGGCTCCCAGCATTCCCACCCAAGCACAAGCTCAGGCCGACCCGAACTACTGGCTCGGCAAGCCCTCCGGCTTCCCTCAGCGCTTCGAAACCGAGATCAAGAACATGTACAAGCAGATGTTCCGCTGCTACGCACACCTGTACTGGCAGCACTGGCTTGCTTTCTGGGACCTCAACTGCTACCGCGAGCTCAACACCTGCTTCGTGCACTTCATCAACGTCGCCCGTCTGTACAACTTGCTGAGCGAGAAGGACACCGAGCCCATGCAGCCTCTTGTCGAGCTGTGGGTCAAGCAGGGCGTCCTCCCGAAGGTCGAGAGGGCCGACGCTGGTGGTGCTGGCCCTGCTCCTGGCTCGTCTGGCGGCAGCGTTGCCGGTAGTGCCCCTGTGAGCGCCGCTGCTTGAAGGTCTGGAGCCCTTTGATGGTACTATGGAGAGTTCGGCGCAAGGTGTTCGGCGTATGGCAGATTGGTATTGAAGAGATTGATGGAGCGGAGAAGGCACTACAACATTGAAGCATTTTGACGAGGAGCACAGGCATACAGAATGAAGGAAAGCATCGAAAAGGAAAAACAGGAGTTGCATTAAGATCGTGGAAATTCATGGTCTGAGTCCAGATAGCCCCGAACTGTAGCTTTGGGGCCAGGTAGCTGATAACGAAAACGAGAGAGCACATCAAATCAAATCAAGGAAAATCACTCAAAGTTCTCCAAACTCCTCAGCGCCTTTCCTGCTCCTTGTGAAACCACCTAGTCACAGGCTCTGCTGGTCCATCTTCAATCTGCTGAAAAAAGAGGTCTTCAAGCCATCCCGCCAATTCTCAAGATCCAGAAAAATGAAATCATTGTCTCGCCACACCCCCTTGCACTTGTTCGTCTTCGTGTGCACGAAGTACTTCGCAAAGGCATTGTTCTTCCACGGCATGGTGGCACCTTCGGCGTAGACTTTGGTCTTGGCGAAGGTGGATCCACTCACGACGTCTTGCACGATCTCAAGAAGAAAAGGGCATCATCGTGCAGGGCTCGGACGCTGATGTCAGGGTTTGAAAAATGGATTTGGTTCGTGAGCATGATGAGTACCAGCTCGATGAGTGTAATTGAGTCGGTACCTCTCCAAAAGTGAAGATCGACGACCAGAGCACACACTTTGTCGCATGGGTTCTTGTTTGTATGGGCCTGAGTGGCGAGGCTTTGTTCAGAAGACCATGCACGACAGCTTTGTAAGACGTCTCATCACAAAACTCCAGGCCGATGAAGCAGGCGTTGACAAACGCATCAATTCGCGATCTTCTCGAGGTTCCGATTCAAGTCTTTGGAGGCTGCCACCTGCTGGGTCATTTTCTTGAATAACGATCGAGAGCTCACATATGGACTCCCTGTTTGCGTTTCGACGTCGATTGGTCGCAGGCGTTCTTGTAGCTCTGAATTGTCAGTCTGGAGCATATACATGTAGGTTGGCGTTGCAGTGCAACTCACGGACTCGAAGCTTCAGCCTTTCGGATGTCCTTGGTGTTGCCTTTCGTTCAGTGCAGCCAGGTATGTACTCCTATGATGGCCATCTTTACTACTCTCTTTGATCATCATCGTCATCATCACCGTGGTCATCATCGTCGTCGTCGTCATCATCGTCATCCTCGTCATTGTCGTCGCCACATGCTCCTTCCAGTTTGGGTAAGGGGGCGAAGGGCCGCCTCTGCCAAACTTGTCCAAACTGCGTGAGCAAGAATTGTCGGCTTGTTGCGTTGACGAAACCAAATGGCTTTGTTTTGACATTATGATGGACAGTCATGACGGCCGCAAGATTGACTCGGGTCATTGGATCGAGGGTATTGACTGGATTGTCAGGATCTATCCTGATTGGTACGTGCAGCATGCCATCTTCGCCGCGACGGGGACGCTCGCTTGCATGCGCCACTGGAGCGGTTTTACCAGTAAATACGATTGCATGGTCAGATTTAACGACCCCTATCTTTGCAACACCGCGTCCGCCGTATGTAGTGAGCGGTAGAACGCTGCAGGAGTTTCGACCTTCGCGAATGATCACAAATCTCCGAGCCTTCGAGAAAACTCTCTCTCCGAATTGGTTGAGGGCGATACCGGCCTCATGTGTCGTCACCATGCTGTCCTCCATGCTATTTCGTGAAGATCTGGGTCTGGCAGGATCTGACCAAAGAACAGTAAAGACCCTGCCAACGGTGTAGAACCCCGGGCCTCGAACTTTGAAATCGGGAAAGAGTGATGAAGTTACATTCGCAAGGCCAATGTGTATCCAACTCTGACCTGGTGATATTGGCTGGCCTGAGAACGCCACGCCAATTTCTTTTGGGGGGTTCAGAATATCTGGTTTATCAGCAGTCAAGGAGAGCGCTGATGGTGGGCGAAGTATCGGGATTTCTAGAACTGTGCTCGGTGAACTCCGTTTCTTGATCGCGGTTTTCCCAAATGGTCTGGGCGGTGGTCGGTTTGGCCGCTCGACACTTGGCTCGTCTTTTGTTCTGTCTTCGGCAGTTGCAGAAGGTCGCGAGAGCTCATCTCCCTGTGATTGAAAGCTCTGATGAGTAGCATGAGACGAGAGAATGCTTTGTTTCAGCGATACTCCAGGCTCGTTTGTGGACAGAGATTTGGTTGAGAGGGAATCGTTCGTTCGCCCGGACGATACCAAATGAGATGATGCGAGAGAAGTGGATGGTCGAGCGGGATCGCTCCTAGAAGTCTTCTCTGGGACTGTGGATCTGCTCTTGACTGCAGTGTTGTCTGAAGAAACATTTTCCGGTTCTGGTGGGGTATCTGTGAAGGCGAAGCTCGCCATGCTTGCCGCACTAGAGTCTTGCCCCTTGTCTACTGGCTGGTTCCAGACGGAGACGAATTGATCAGTCAGATCTCGCATTGAACCCAAACTGACAATACCAAATGGTTTGATCTTACATGCGTGTGAGATCTTAGTCACGTCTCCGAAGTCAATGCGGCACGTTGGTTCAAGTTGGTCAGCTGCAGAGTCTGGAAGGACAAGAATCGGTTTTGGCCGAATGCCATCTTCGTTAGGAGTCGGTTTTAGGGGAGTGTTCTCTGTGTATATGACTGTATGTTCATGCGCAGCGACGCCGGACCTGTCGCCCATGTCAAGTGGCAAGCACCAGGAGCTGTCAGTCCCCGTTCTAAGAAGGACATACATCCGGACTTCCGAGGAGACGCCTTGGAGTAGATATGCCGAGAAGACTCTACCACGCTTGAAGAATTCGCGAGGTCTTGTCTGGTATTGAGGGTCCTTTAAGCTTGTTTCATTGCGCCACTGCCAGACTAGATCGACATTTCTCTGCAAGTCTGCCATCGATTTTTGGTCCACCTTTCCAAAAGACATGACTTTGATGCTATGTTCAATCGTGTGAATTCGCCCAAAGTCCAACAAGGACATTGCACCGAGGAATTGCTCTTTGGAATCGGCATCGACGCGAATCGGTGGCAGCAGAGTTGAAGTCTCCACTACTGCCACGGTAGGTGGCTCAGTCCCAGTATAGACCATCGCATGCTCGCGCATCTCCACCACCTGCTTCTCAGTGCCGCGTCCAGAGTGCGTGTATATAGCCACGCATAGGCATGAAGAGCCACCCTCACGCACGACGATGAAATATCGGACTTTCGAATGCACCTTCTCCCCAAACGCGACCGTAAACTTATTCCGGTCAGTAATATAGGAATCGTCTAAACCAGTTCCCGTAGTAGGCTCGGTCCACAACGCTTGAAAGACTCTGCCAATGGTGAAGAAGCTCTTAGGCTTTACTCTAAACGCCGGATTGAGTGATTTAGTGGGCAGACCCAAATTGTAGTCCGAATAAGCTCCAGAGGGAGGACTTAGCAAAGGCCCTTCATATACAGCATTTTGAAGAGCCGCTCTTGGGACCGAAACAGGACGGGGAAATGACGCGCCCTGCTTTGTCGTGATAAGATCCGTCCGCGGATTCCAAACATATTCGCCTATCTGGGGGCTGTAACTCCATGGGGGCGGGTTAGACATGCTGGAGTCCATCATCGCGGCCAAGTCTTTGTCGGGTTGCGATCCAATAGCTTCTCGTGCCTGCGGCGTTTAGTGAACCAGTCTTCGTCAGGATGTCGTGAGGTTCTTGTGATGCTCGGAATTGCGTCGCGAGCCGGTCTTGCGTACATGGCCCATCAGATCCTTGGAGCAGCACCGTGGCTTTGGCGCAGTTGTAGATGCTCTTCCATACAGAAATGGAGCTGGAATGCGGCTGTCACAGGTTGATGACGGGAGTGTGTTGTCTTTGCGTCCAGTCGCGCGAAGCGTTGATATCGGCGTTGCCTCACAGTATGCAGTTCGACGGGTCACTTTCGAGGCTCAAACAGCCGTTTGGAGCCGAAAAGCACAAAAGCATACGCACGTGTAGGAGTCAAAATGAGAGCGTCAGCCTCGCCAGGACAAGCTAGGTACAATACAGTAGTGACTGCAGGTGATGGGAGGTAGGCAAGGCGGGGAGGCGGCCTCAGCGGCCAGCGCGCCAGCATGTGCCGCAGCCCAAGCAGCAGCCACCTCGCACAAACCTCAAACACACTCTGTGCCCACAAATATCAACAGCAACCCTCTCGTCGGCGAATAATGGCATGTGCGGATCGCACTGGAGCTAGGATACATCCTGGCGTGATGCATGTCAGTCCAGTGATGAGTCCATGGCAGCGCTGATAGAGCTGGCGTGCTGACCTTGCAGCCAGGCAATCACCTCGCTTGTATCCAACCATGAGTGAGAATGCCATCCAGCAGGCAACCAGTCTCACCAGGCCAGCACACACTGCTGCAGAACTCGCAAGCCCGGGGGCTGAGTATCTTTGTGTAACCTAGTTTCCTATTAGAACCTCGCTTTTCTCCGCTACCATACACCGACCCACTTTGACCTACTTTTTGTCCACCTGGGTAACCCTCCGTCCGGTTCTTCATCATGAAAATGCCACAGTTCACCTTGCTGGCACTGATTCTCAGCAGCTACATCGCTGCTGGCGAACTCAATCGCGCAAATAGCGGCGAAAGCTTCTACGACAAGACTTCGACGGGCAAACTCATCTCAGGCTATGAGAATGTCACCTCAACAGGTATGGTGCAAACTGTACAAATGGTCTCTTGCCTTTATCTTAACGCCCCACCTAGTCTTCGGCAACGCATCGCCAATCCATGAGAATGCAAGGCACGGCATGAGCATGATGATCACGAAACCTCTATCGTCGGACGCGGAGCATCAGACCACACTTGTTATTACAGCAACACCACCCGCACCGAGCAACCCTTCTGCGTCGTCATCTGGAAAAGGACCTACAATGTTCGACGAGCAGGAAACTGAATTTTCGAGCTTCATACTGCACACTCTTGACATTGCTGTCGATGTGAACGCCGACTTGCCCGTTCTTGAAATCCTTTTAATCTTCCATGGCGAAGCTTTTCAAGATAGGGAGCGCCTGCCGAGACGTGTAATCTTCTACGCATGCTTCTCGAAGCTGACGAAAGCAATTCTCGCGGGCGTCAAGCCTGCAATCAACGACTTTCTGAGACGGCGACAAGATTCCACCAAGTCCAAGCATCGAATCGTCGCACAGTTCCCTTCGACACCAAATACCCCAGCATACGCCGATGGATCCACCCCTCGTGCTAAAACTACGACTTCTGTGAGCATCAACGGCCAGGAAACAGATGTCAATACACAGAACCTTGTCGCTGGATCGACCGTCGAAGACTTCCTTGATGAAGGGCCACGTTCTTCTCTCTACCCGAACGAGGCCACCTTCACGAAACCTACCTTACCACCCGCATTGGAGACCACTAGTGGTCTCCGCAACCCCCTGATCAGCCGACGTGGGCGGCGCAAAAGAGCCTCCTTTCCCGGAAAATCCTTCTGGGAACCGCAGGCCAATGCGTCGGACACTACTACCTAGTACGCGATCTTTATCGAGTACTATTCTCATCTACCGAACAAGCGTGAACGGGACATAGGGCCGCGTAGTGACACAGGTCTCACAATCTCGTCACACTTGTTGGTCTTTCCTACTGCTACTTGACCAAGAGTTATCTGTCACTACCGCTACTTAGTTCCTATCTTTTCTTCAATCGTCACTGGGAGCCTCAACGCTCTTTCTTTCTTTCTTTGTTTCTTTGTTATCTTTTCTTTTTCTTTTTCCGCCGCACCTGCCAAAACTTCAACATAGAGGCACTGCGGTCAACCGGCAATGGCGCTGTATAGGCGCATGAGGTATGTTTCTGACATGTTCGTGGTCTTTCCTTGGTGCCTCTTAGTGTGAGACAGTAGACAGATCCTCACTAAGTCTTTCTGAATGTTGATTTTTCGTGTCTGATCAAGCTGCATCGTTCAACTCAGCCGCCAAGTGATGCAGATTATCAACGTCAACATGTGATGCGTCACCGTTCACGTGTAGAGCATTGAGTTTCTCAAATCTCCAAACAGTGGTACAGCTCCTGATTCTTCTCTCCTAGGCACGACGCCATGGACATTATATCTCGATTAGACATATATGTTTTGTTTTCTGTAAGCTTCCATGATTTATCCTGCCCATTTAAGATCGTTGCTTTCTGTTGATTATAGTGTGAAAGCTCTCTCCCCATGCTCCAAGCTGTTGACCGGTTAGATAAATGCCACATTCATGTGGCTCAACTGCCCAAGCCAGGGACGATGTCGATCCCACACTGCCGGCGTTCCGCTGAAGAACCCAATGACTGCGCAACGTCGGCGACACGTGCTTTCTTGACTGCTGTTTACTTTCCACACATGTCATCCTCGAACCTCAACACCTGCCCAGCAGGATAGAAAGTTGACAAGCTTCTAGCTTGTGCCTCTTAAGCATTCTAAGCTCTCGAGGGCAGAAAGTGAGCATGCGTAATGCCAGCGCTGCGATTGGAGCGCCGCGCACGAGGTGGCATTGTTCATTTGGCATCGACGACGACATGCGCGCACCTTTCCAATGCGACTCTGCAGATGCGGTGGCTACATGAGCATCTGACTACCTTATTTATACTACGTGGTAAGCTCCTACTTGTGAGGTAGGTTATCTTTCTTGCCGTCTCTCATCTCCTGCTTTCCGTCTAAAGCGAATCGCGCCAAAATCCCACAATGAAGCTCTCCATCTTGGCCGTTGCCTCGCTCACGGCCCTCACTTCGGCAAGCTGGACCAACAATCTCAACTATCGTTCCCCTTCAGAGCATCATCCAGGTTTGGGCATTGCGCTTCACAAGGTCAACAAGCGTAACACGCCTGACAAATTCGATCCCTCTCAGCTCAATTTCACCCATGGTGTAGCCTCCGGAGACCCATACGCAGATTCCGTGATTCTATGGACCCGCGTTTCGCCTCAGTACGCAAGCGTGGAAGACAACTCTACCGCGAACGGCACGATTCCTCTGTACAGTCACGGGCCCAATCTCACAGTATCCACTGCACCCGTGTGCGTCGACTATCGGGTTTCTGAGTCGGACGATTTCAAAGACGTGGTCGCCAAAGGTCGAGCCTATACCAGCAGCGATGTTGACTACACTGTCAAAGTTGAAGCGAATGGCCTTGCTCCCTTCACAAGGTATTACTATCAGTTCAATGTGTGCGGCAGCAAGAACACCAGTCCGCTAGGCAGAACAAAGACCGCACCGGCCATCGATGACCACGTCACCAACGTAGGCCTGGCAGTATACAGCTGCAGCAACTACCCATTTGGCTTCTTCAATGCATATGGCAATGCCGCAAGAAAGGACAGCGTGGACTACGTTATACATCTTGGAGACTACATTTATGAGTATGCTGGGGATGGCGACTATGGATATGGACAGTCAATTGGTCGAGTGCCAAAGCCAGAGGCTATCATCTACACCCTAAACGACTACCGTGAGCGCCATGCTACTTACCGCAGTGATCTGGACCTGCAGCTAAGCCATGGGAGCTTCCCGTGGATTCCAGTCTGGGATGATCATGAGGTGCGCTTCTTGGTTGCTATGCGACGAGTAAGATCAGTTGCTGACTGGATGATAGGTCTCCGACAACACCTACCGTGATGGTGCCTCAGAGCTTAACAACACCGAGGCTTCCTTTGTCCAAGATGGAGGTGTATCAGTCGACCAGCGCAAGATGAATGCAGTTCGCGCGTATTTCGAGTAAGCCATTTGTCTGTCGTGACGTTAGGAGATCGCGCTGACAAAGCTTAGATGGATGCCCATTCGCCAAGTCGAGATGGACGACAACCTTCGCATTTGGCGCAGCTTCTCAATTGGATCCCTCTTCGATCTCATCATGCTCGACACTCGCCAGTATGATCGCTCAATCACCGACCTTTACTGGAACACCGATTACATCCACTCTATCTCCGACGACGTAGGCCGGAGCATGATGGGATCTCGTCAAGAGAACTGGTTCTACAACTCCTTGTCTTCGTCCGCGGAGCGAGGAGCCGCATGGCGAATTATTGGAAGCCAAACTGTGTTCAGCAAGATGAATGAGAGCGCATCTTACGGAAACGTGAACCCTCTCGACTACGATGCGTGGGACGGATATCAAGCCAACCGAAACCGCACGCTGAAGCACTTGACTGACAATGACATTGGAAACAATATTGTCATCTCCGGAGATAGTCATGCCAACTGGGTGTCCGACCTCGTCTGGCTGGACAACAGCGACTACTCTTCATTAAGCGGCGCCGGCGGACTAGGTGTTGAGTTTGCTGGCACAGCAGTCTCATCACCTTCGCCGTATGGACAAAACATCACTATCAAGAATGCCAACAACGAATCTGACTTCCTTACTACTCACAATCCAGAGCTACAGTGGAGCGAGATCTACTATCGCGGATACTTTGAGCTGCACCTTTCCTACGAGGAAGTCAAAGCGCAGTTCTTTGGTCTCCCGACAATTGTCACCCGCAACCCCTACGAGATCTCCATTGCAAACTTTACAGTCAAGAAAGATGAGAACAAGCTTTCTAGACCCATTGCTGGTGGCCGCGTTGAGACTGGTTCTCTTAAGGGAGGAGAGATTCGCATCTCCAATGTTACGAATAACACTGCTACTGGAGAGTACTTCATCAGCCACTTCGATCAGGAGGATATCTGAAGGCAGTTGTTAATAAACATTGAGAGACAAGACAGAGATAAACAGTAGTAGGCAGAGTTCAGAGATTCTGATACTAAGCCGACGAGTTAATGTGTATATGAGCCTCATCTTCTGACTATCGATCGTTATCGCGTGGCCAAAAAACCCGGGTCGAAAAGCCCAGAGACTGTAGTACGCATATCTCGCTCATTCCTCGAATTGTGGTTGTGAAAACCTTATCTCAAACAATCTCCTGTGGACAGATAGGCCATGCATACCCCGGCCCGGTCGTACATGTTCAAATTCCGGTTGTACAGAGCATGGCTTTTGCTGTGGAGACCGGCTAGGACGCTGTGCGATGTCGGCTGCTTTAGATATCAGAACACGCAACACGAACCATCCACGACATAGAGCCCGACAGTGTTACACAAATATACGTTAATCAAGGGAGAAACAAGAAAGCAAATTCTGTAATCGGCCCTTCCATCCCACAAGAGAAAAAAGAAAACATGACCAACTACCGCGGCGTCGTAGTCTTCGACATCGTCGGCACCCTCGTCGGCTTCGAATCCTGGCACGCGATCATCGACCAAGAAGTCGGCAGCAAGCTACGCTCGCAAAACATCACCGCCCAAAACTTCGGCTACACATGGATGACCCACGCCGAGCTCGAGTACACCTTCCTTTGCATGGCAGACCGTTATACGGCTTATCGCGACGTCATGAAAGCAACCTTCTACCGCACTCTCAGTATGGCGGGCGTATCCAATCCTCGCGAAATGTTCACGGACGACGAGAGGGATCGCTGTCAGGCGGGCTATGCGGCGTTGGATCTCAGGCCGGGCGCAAAGGAGTGCATTGAGATTTTGCGAGGGGCCGGGTTTGATGTGAGATGTCTTACGACGGCGGATCTGAAGCGCGTGCAGGGCTATTTCAGCCGAGGTGGTGTTGAGATGCCAGCGGAGAAATTTGTTTCGTGTGATTCGAGTGGTGTGGCGAAGCCTGCTCTTGCGGCGTATCGGCCGGTGTTGGAGAGTTCTAAGGCTGTTGGCGAGGCTTGGTTTGCTGCTGGTCATATGTGGGATGTGGCGGCGGCGAGAAAAGTAGGGTTCAAGGGGGCGTATTGCTCGGTGTATGAGAAGGAGGATTGTTTGGAGATTCATGGGGGTGAGATGGACGTTATGGCTGAGACTCTGCCGGAGATGGCGAAGAGGATTGTTGAGGCGGCGAAGTAGGAATAAAACAGTGAGATTTATGGCATTATGAATATTTACGGATGGACATGCGTTCGAGAATCTTTCATCTGTTTACAATTTCGCTTGAGGTCTTTGCATAATTGTTTTCCAAGCCGCCAAGGATGCATGTTCTTCCGATGAATTAAGTCTCTCGGGGGTTACATAGAAGATAGTGGGAATCCCAGTATCTTCAAGGGCTTTGCCCTCAGCGACCACAGACGCGATAGCTTCTGCAGAGAGAAAGACTTGTGGCATGCCGTGCCCAGTGAAGCCTGCGCAGATGTATTGACCAGGCTTGCCAGGGAGCTGGCCAACGTATGGTCGGCTATCATTGGAGTAGCCCATGACTGGACGTTTGTCAGTTCGGTTGCATGGAAAACGACCTTGCATTTATGCTGCACTCACTGCCTGTCCATATCTTGTCCACAGAGGCTGAACTGTCTTCCCAACCTTTGAACGTCCGTTGCATGTAATTTTCGAAATACCCTTTGGCCGAGTCAATGAGGGTGCTGTCGTCGGAGTTGTCGAACCAAGATTCCAGATGCTTATATGAATCCCGTCTCGCTCCACCAACGATGATACTACCATCTTCTCGAGAAATCAGGTAGTCGAATTCCCAGTCATTATGCCGTAACATATAACTGTTGGTGGACCATTGCGTGGGCTTCTTGGGAATGATTCGACAACAGAGCCCGCGGGATGGGACAATTCTGCCTTTCATCTCTGGTACCAGCTCTGAAGCGTAGCCATTGCTGGCATGTATCACCGTTTCGGTGTGAATATCGCCTCGTGGCGTCGAAACCCGCCATTGCTCGCCACTTTTGGTTACATCAGAGACGGGTGTGAAGGTTTGCAAATTGACTCCTTGAGCTAGAAGCTTTTCCAGAAGACTAGTCACCAACATATATGGTGCCATGTGACCCGTGGCGTACGAAAAGCATCCTTTGGCACCTTTAGCGCGGGTAATCTGGTTCGATCAGCGAATACTCCTACCGCCTTGAAAGCCAACACTATACTTACTCGTTCTGCCTCCTCGGCGGAAGAGGAAACCTTCAAGTCTATTGCGCTCTGAACTCCCGCCTCTCGAAGGACTTTCACCTTATTTAACGCAACGGTCCAGTCTCTATCACGGAAGAAGACATCGTAGGCTTCTGTACGAACAAAGTCGCATTCGATGTTTTCGCGTATGATTATATCCTCGATCACTTCGAGATTTTTATTCTCGAATCGAGTGAGCTGCTCGGCTTCATTCTTGCCATGCGTTTTAAGGACCTGGAAAGCTCGATTGTAGGGATCAGGCTTTAGGTGGCCACCTGGGACACTTTAGCAAGTCACTAAACAGAGGGTGGACGATGTAATTTACCATTTCGTCCAGTGGCCCCAGAGCATGCTTCGCGTGCTTCCAAGATCACGATCGCGGGCTTCTCTGATGTAGAGCCATATTTCGAGAGCAGATGATAGGCAATGGAAACGCCGGTGTAACCTCCACCGATAATGACGATGTCGGCTTTAGCTGGCAATTCGTTCGAGCTTTGATGGCGGTCGAGCTTGTGCGGGTTGGCACGCCAGTAAGACTCCAATGGTGATGCGGCAATGCGTGTAGGCGACATGTCTGATCGACGTTTGCTTGTTAGTACACAAAGCTGTATTTGGGCTTGAAAGCATCCTGTTCATTCGCTTTCTAGTCCAACCGCATTGGGACAGCCCTTGTCGACCCGACTCGGCGTTGTTGTTTGCCTATCTTCAGTCGCCGGGCCGGTGCATGTTGGCGGCTGTAGAGCACCGATAACGATAAGTTGGTGAGTGACCAATCTTTAGCCGAGGTCACAGCAAGGATCGACCGTGTACCTGCCACCTGAAATTGAATGCGGAGATACTTTTCTCCTGGGCATCTCCAACAAGATCCTTGACTCTTGTGCTTGTGTTTGGCTTATCTCTAGAAGAGGTACAAAGCGATAGTCAGATTTGGGAACTATGGCCAGCCATCTCATGGCGGTGATTATGCGATTGTTGCCTCTGGCTGGGGCAAGAGCACACCTATCTTGGAGTGCCCCATACGAAAAGATTTACTATCACACCGAAGATGCCTTCATCAGCTGGCTGACCCGAGTTGAAGTGGCCTAGGAGGTAGGAGGTAGCAGCATAAGACAGCTACGAAGTATGGCAGTGATAACCCAGGTCCAAGGTGGAGTATAGTGTTTTTGTGTGCAGTAGTCTGCACCACCCCGCAATGTGGTTGCATGCTACGCTACCTTATCATATTACTGACAGACCCACGATCATGTTCTCTGGAAGATTGTGTTGTTGAAGTCAATATGTCGGTACCATAACAGTCGAATCTCGACCGTGCTGACAGCTCACTCAGCAACATCGCCCCGGATGCTCTCACAGGGACAGAATGGGAACCGATTGTACTTTCGAGGAACAGAGCATGAATCCTGCGGCCCAGAGCCCTAACGCCTCACGCGTCCGAAGGCGACCAAAACGACCCCGAATACCCGACAGCCAACGGCAAAGAGCCGTGATAGCCTGCGACAATTGCCGCCGGCTCAAAGAGAAATGTGACGGTGGATTGCGATGCGCGCGATGTGTGCGTTATGGTCGAGAATGCGAGCGATCGCCTTCGGGTGCTCGACAAGGTCATGAGAAGGCTTTGGGCGTGACACCGAAGCGCCTCTCCAACCTGGAATACGTGGCGAAACATTTCTTGGGCGAAGCTGTGTTGGACGATGACGCCCTTCAATCAATTGTCAAGTCACTCCAGACTGGGCACCAACACCCCACTCAGGACAGCGAACATCCACAGAGAGAACGAGACGTGGTAGACAAGGCCGAGTATACAATCAAGGCTATCTCCCCAAACGTGGCCCACTATTCTGGCGAGTTTAGCCACTGGAGCTTTTCCGAGAGGATTCGGGACCATGTCCAACGTCGGCTCCAGGACTCCGCCACTGTGCCTCAGGGCCACGACAATGAGGTCCTGGAATATTGGCGAGCAAATCACTTGCGATCAAGCGAAGGAGCTCTGAGAACCATCACATCTGACTTGCCCCCGAAGGAAATTGCCCTTTTCCTGGTCAAGACCTACTTCTCGCACGCCCAAACGAATACTCTGTTCGTTGACGAACCATGGGTAACGGAGAGTATTGACAGACTGTACGGAGCGCAATCATGCATCTTCGAGGAAGATGCTCCCTGGGTCTGCACAACCCTCTTGGTACTTGCTGTGGGCACGCAATTTGCGCATCTCGAAAATGTGCAGTCGAACTCCATTCCTTCTGTCGACACTTCCGATCGTGAGATGGCTGTCGAATCTGTGGGGGTCTCACTCTATCAAATGGCCACACGCCTCATCCCCGATGTACTGACAATAGCTTCTGTCGAAAGTGTGCAGGCTTTCCTGCTTCTGGGACACTACGTTCTTCCGCTCGACGCTCAAGGTCTTGCCTATAGCTATTTGGGGATGGCAACGAAAGTGGCCATCCAAAACGGCATGCACCGTCAGAAAAAGCCCGTGGATCTTGAAAATACAACTTGGGAATCACGCAAGAGACTCTGGATGACAGTCTCCAGACTAGAGAAGCGTATCAGCATTTTACATGGGAGACCGGAAACCATTCTATCTGTTGCATCAGACGCGAGTTGCATCCCAGGTGTGGCATATAAGCACAACAATGCTATGAACCCATGTCAAGTCATCATGCTTCAGCTCACGGACTGGCTGGACACGATAAGCTCAGCAATACAAACAATATACGACAGCCCCGGCAAAAGCAGAGACTCCTCGTTCGAAAAGCTTTATCTCATCCAACAGCAGTACACTAGCTGGTGGAAATCTTTGCCGGACATGTCGACGCTTCCTTCTTTACCGTCGCGAGCACTAGTCCACGTTCATCTATCTTATCATTTGAACAATGTATTCTTGGGCCGACTCTTTGTCTTCCCACACGCGAGAAAACAGGCCGTGGTCCATCAAGACAAATCGCAGGCAACCCAGAACTCCAACATACGCCTCGGGCCAAGGAGTCTCACTCTGGCTTTGGAAGCTGTTCGATCGGCCCAAGAGATCATAGGCTTATGCCAAATACTCCACGATACACTTGGACTTGCTAGAGCTAGTTATACGGAATTTAGTACGTGCAGAGCAGCTGTATTGACTTTGTTGGCTCGGAAGATGGCGATCGGCTCTTCGCAAGAAGAAGGCCAGTGTTCGCATTTCGAGCTGGAGCATTCCTTAACACAGGGCATTGATCTTGTTCGTGTGATGGCGTGTGCCAATGTCTCCGCTCAATCAGAAGTGTCTCTTATGGTGTCTCTTGACACTGCGATCCGAAGCTTAGATGCAAAACGCAACACCAACGTGCCACAATACACGGAGAAGACTCTGGGCAACAGCACTGAACCTTACGAGCAATTCACATCTTGGGCACTCGGAATGGTGGGCCAGGCTCAGCCTTGCGAGACATCAACACTGTCATCTCAGGAGGATCAAGCCTTGTCTTCAGCTACTATGATGGCAGACTTCTCCGAATGGCCTTGCACAGCTGACATGTGGGATGGTGAAGCTCAAAGCCTTCTCAATGTAGATGATCTCTTCGATTTTGCCATATAACGGAAAGTTGTAACGCAAGTTCCATTTTCACCACGGACCAGTCAGGGCTTTTGCAAGATGATCGGAACGGCCTCGTGGTATCGATGATAAAACGGCGCAGTACTCGCAACTGAAGCGCGCGGATATGAATCTAATTTGCCAAAAATTGACTTTTATCACAATGCCTACGATACGAGTATCTTAGCGTACCCATAGAATTTCCTACCTGCCCTTCCTATGTCTCTGAATGATTGCAATCAGGCGCGTGCAATGAGATATAATCGACCGCAACAATTAGGGTGGGCCGTTCTGGCGTGGCCAATCCTATGTCTGGCAGACCGGATTAGCATGCATAAACTAGATACGAGTAAGGTTACATCCGCATGGGGTTTCAGTTGCCCTAGCAGGGGGGCCAGAGATAATCATGCCCGGCCAAGTCACCTGCTATCTCAAGTCCCTCATATCATCTGCGGGGAGATACATCTCTTCTCTTCCCGGATATCGCTGGGAAAAGCGGCAGTGATAGACAAGTCAATGGCCCCCGGGCCGGGTCCAGAAACTACTGAGGCTATACATATTCGAGGAGAAGATATTGTTTGAAGTGAACAGTCGTAGGTGCGCTCCACCACATGACAGCAAACCGTTCTCTAACACAACATCATGGGTTCCTTATCACAGAACAACGACAACAAAGATGCCACCGATGCGAACACTATCAGCGTGCCCGACATTGCAACTGGATCAAGCGAGCAGGTCGTTGAGCATGTTCGCCTCCCTTGGACATGGCAACGATTCTTTCGAAGCGTGCTTCTGCAGATGATTATGTTTGGCATGTAAGTAACTCTTTGTCGTTGATACGCTCGCAAATACACGAAGCTGATCTGAACCAAGGCTTTCTCTCGTCGGACCTGCCATGTCAGATGCCATTACGAATCTTGGAGGCGGCGGACTGTCTTCACCATGGTTGGCAAACCTTTCGAACTGCTTAAACTACTTGTGCAGTTTCATTTGCACACTCTTCGGAGGTCCCTTGATCAACAAGATTGGTATCAAGTGGTCTTGTATGATCGCTGCATTGGCGATGCCATTCCATGGCTCTGCATTCTACGTTAATGCGAGGCATGGGATTGATTGGTATCTTGTCTTTGGCAATGTATGCCCTTTAAAATCGTATCACTAATACCGTATTATGCTAATCTGCGCAGATCATCAAAGGTTCCACTGCTGGATTCCTCTACGTTGGTGAGACTACAGCCATGTTGTCTTATCCGCACCCGGAAGATAGAGGATTCTATCTCGGTATGAGTAGAAACTCCCTCTGATCATAACGTACTGACCGATAGCAGGCGTCTGGTCTGCGATGAGAAATTCTGGCAGTGTCATCGGTGGCGCGATCAACTTTTCCACCAACTACGACAGAGCAAATGCCGGAGGAATCGCATGGTCCACATACCTTATCTTCATTGCGTTCGGTAAGTCCGCCATAATCCAATCATGACCCATCTCTCACTGACCGACCAAAGAATGTACGGGTGTGATTTGGGCTTTGTCCCTCTCTCCTACGAGAAAGGTCCGCCGCCGAGATGGCAGCAAAGTCCCATCGTCAGAGATGGCCTCCTGGAAAGAAGAGTTCAAGGCCTTATGGGCACATTACAAACTCAAGAGAGTATGATCGCCCCAGCGCTCCCCAACAGCATGATTACGTTGCTAACATTGGAACAGACCATGCTCATGGTGATCCCCTCGTTCTACTCTTTCTTCTACGGTGCGACCATGGGAACCTACCTCTCGCTCCACTTCTCCGTGCGTGCGCGTGCACTGTCGTCCCTCCTTGTGCGTAAGTATTTGCATTAATCCACAGACTTGGACTTGGAGCCAATGTACTTATTCATATCAGCTACGATCACCATCCCATCCGTAATTGCGTTCGGCAAACTCTTGGACAGCCAATGGTGGCCGCAAAGACGTCGAGCTTGGACCGGCTTCCTTGCCTGGATCCTACCTCAAATTGCTTGCTTCATCTGGATTGGCACCCAGTACAGCAAGTTGGAAACCGGAGTAGCTCTCGACTATGAAGAGTTAGTCCCGTTGCACCTGTCACGATGAGCCAAAGCTAACCTCGAAACAAGGAACACTACAGCATGGATCAGAGCATACTTCCCCTACCTCGTCATATTCGTAACCGGTTATTGGTGCCAACTGGAACTTTATTGGATCCTCGGCACTTTCTCGACGGACATCAAAGAGTCTTCGCGCAGTGGAGGCTCTTTCCGCGCCTTCGAAACGGCTGGCCAAGCGGTATCTTATGGGCTCAATTCTGGTGGCATTGCGCCTCAGATCGCTTTCTACATCAATTGTGGTCTGTTGGTTGTTGTAATTCCGTTCATGGTCTATCTTATGCGCCTGATGCCTGATGTGCCGCTAGAGGGCGCATTTACAGTTGAAGAGGTCGTGGCGGCTGGCGATACTGAGTGCGGTGCTGCCAAAGGCGAACACAGGGATTGATCAAAATGAGTGCTTGTGGGTGGTTGCCATATGTACGACGGATGTAATGAAGTCTCTCAATGCTAGATGAGTTCAATGGTATCCTCGAGTGGTGCAAGCCCAGACAACGGGTCCCATGTTGCGAGGTGGAGCTTTCGACTGTGTCCTCACAAATGAAGTATGGCCCATCAAGATATCATGTTGAGCGTCACCGAGGAGCTGCCTCCTAGTCTTTCTAGCCTTCGCATGTTTCGTTGGGGTTCAACAAAAATGAAATGTTTCGAGGTGATTTCAGATCTTCTTTCTCATGTCGCACATTTCGCCTCAAACTATCTCAATTGAACATTATGAGACTATCGACATGACCCTCTCTGTCTTGCTAAAAGGCTTGCTGCTACTTTCCTCGCAGCAGTCCATGTACAGCTTCCTCTTCGCGGCGAGATCCGTGTCTTGAAGCCTCTCGACTCTCTCGGGTGTAACTTGGAATGGCTTTGGCAACGGAGGATACGACTCAGCAAGGGCTGGCTTTTTGTAGCTAACTCCAAGGGAGTTGAGGACGAGCGGTGTCACATGTTCCGTTGATAAAAGGACTCGAGGCATGCCTAGGACTATCAGCGCAATTCACAAGATCATCAAACGTACGACGTACCATGTCCAGCAAACCCAGCAGCAATCCAGTGTCCATTACGGTTGGGCACAGCGCCGACGAAAGGAAAAGCGTCCGCACTCATGGTTTCAACTTCAAACAAGTCAGTTGCTTAGTCTTGATCACTTTCGAGATGCCTTGACGTACCTCCTGTCCAGCATCCTCCGCTCTCAACGTCTTTCCCAAGCTCAGTGGTATTGTTGCCTTGCCAGCCCACGACGTCTGAAGACGGCCACGATTTGCAGAAGTCTGCAACGCCGTCAATCCGTCTATTATCGTCATCACGTAGGAAGCAGTCCTCAGGCTTGTGCACTAAGAGCTGCTTTGCGCCACCCAGAATGATCGTGTTGTACGGAGGAGGAAGCTGGAGGTGGTAGTTCTATTTTCATTAGCAGGAGCTGGGTGTGGATATACATCATTTGATAGACTCACGTTTACGACGCTGTCGAAGTGCTGGGCGCCAGTGTGTTTGATGAATCCCGCTGGAGCTTTGATCGCAGCCAAAGTTCCCCGTTCGGGTAGTATGAGTTTCTCAAACTCCGGAAGAAGATGAGAAGCCCATCGATTAGTGGTGTGAATGACTTCCTTGGCCTTGATGTTACCTCTGTCTGTTTTGACCGTGATCCAGCCAGCTGCATCTCGTTCCGATACATTTGAGACTGGAGTGTGTGCTTGTAGGTTCAGATTCCCCTTCTTGAGGACAATGCGCAAAACCGCATGAACGAACTTATACGGCCAGCTAGATATACGAATCAGCATCTGCCGAGGAACGTTCTGATCCTGTACTTACATTTGGCCTGCAGGGTGCACCACGGCAGCAAGAGCTCCTTTCATCTGCGAAAAGTCCTCTGCTTCATCGGCGTTCTCAATCACTCTGCACATTCCGACAATATCATTTTCCTCGCCGTGGTCCTTTCTCATGGCCTCGTATGCGCCTTTCAGGCGAGTCCAGGCTTCCTCGGTCATAGCAGCGTCGAAGGTCTCACCAAATTTAAGACAAGTCTCTTCAGTAATCCCTTCTGCTGCGGTAAGGTTCCTGAAAGCCTCCAGATGAGCGATCTCGTGTCGAATCAGCTCCATCGCGCCTTCAGCCCCGAACATCTCGGACCATTTTGGGTAGCGAGAATAGACGTGCGGTCTCAGTTGTCCCCCTGTGTACCGTTAGCTATTGAGTTCTGGCAAAAAGAGGTCCTCTTGCTTACCATTACGCCCCGTAGCGCATCCGCAAATATCTCTTGCCTCTAATAGTAATACTTTCGGCTGAGTCGCTGCAGTCTCGGTGTACTACCACGTTGGTCAGAAGGCAGCCTGACAATCGGCAAATGACACAACCTACTTTGTCAATCCAGTACGCTGCAGAAGCTCCAGCATAGCCGCTGCCAACAATCACAATGTCAGTCTCTTGCGGCAAGTTCTCGCTCGAGCGATAGTCACGAAGAGGCGACTCTGCTGCTTCGATCCAATACGATTTGGTTGGGTTGGTAGCGGGAAGGACCATGATGAACGTAGATATTGAGCAAACTCAGAGCTTCAATCTAGAATGATAGATACATGTATATATGCGTTTTATCAGATCTTATGTACACGTCGACTTCGACATATGTAGTGTGACATGCAGCATTGGATTCCCGGTGACACCGGGTCGCGTACCCGGTCGTGTTGCATTCGTCCGCGATCGGCGACGGCTGTCTGCGATCTCGGGCGCTCGGTGCAAGTCCACCAAGGTCTCCCTCCCGTCCAATTCCTCTCAGCTTGACAGCCAGCAACACCGCAGTCGTGAGTTCTGCTTGTATCCTGGAAGCAGTAATCTTTGCTTTCTCCCACTGTTTGTTCTTTTCCCTGCCCTGCAGTCAATGGCGTTCGCTTTCCTCGAGATCTTACTAGCTCCGGTTTGACGAGAATCCACTTGACTGGCGCACGAGCGGGAGGCGTCGTGGTCACGGGTCCTATACTCATTTATTCAAGATTCTTGCGAGTCATCTGCATCATGAAGCAGCTATCCTACAAACAGGCAATACAAATATCTTGCTCACTAAGAGCCAGCTGAAGAGGAGCCCGCCCTGGTGACTTTGAACATACTGCGCAACAGCCACTGCCAGTGTGCGGTGCACCTTGTATGTTCAGCATCGATAAGAGCCACGATGCTAAGCGACAGTGCTGAGTTCGAATTGACCATTAATAACAGAAATACTCTGCCGCAACTGACATTGGCCAGAGAGGCTGAAGTCGAGGTCTAAGACTCGCATCTCTGTGAGCCTCCAAGTGCATTAGAAAATACCGTCATTGACGCTGACACCGGTAAGATATAAACAAGCACTCTAGAACAGTCTCGAATCTGGCCGAATGTCCAAGAAACGACAGCAAGCTGTTCCACTACACCCCCTCGATGTAGCATAAGCTCTCCTTGAAGAACAGAAGCTTACTTTTAAAGCTCGCTTGGCGTAGATCCAGCCCACGGCCATGTGCCCGCAAGATGTGGTACACATCATGCCACCGTTGACCTACAGCAAAAAGTTAAAATTCCACCTTCAACCAAGAACAGAGGTATATTGATCCAAAGAGCTAGTATCCAGTGTTACGACTACGCTTGGCTGAGATCAATACCCCCCTTGTCTGCCACCAACAACGCTCCAACGCATGTTTGGTTGAAGAAGATGTGGCAGCATTTTGAGACTCGGCAAAGCATATGCCTGTGGCTCTATGAGAGGGTTTGTTGTGGAGGTACTGTCAAGATTGATGACCGGGTCCCTTTCAGTACGCGTAAGCAATGAGTACAAGGTATTGTTCTGGGCTCAACAAAGATGAGAGCTTAGCGATCTGATCTTTGGCTTTCGCGCCACAATATCAGCGGTCATTCGCGAAACAAATCTAAGGTATCTGAACGCCAGAGCATATAGCCAACGGCGAGTCTCCCCCAAGCTGGATTCCACCTTCAGCTCGCTCGACGCCCTGAACGCTGCCATGCACGTTGCAAGCGCCTTTCTTTTCTTTAGCAGCGCCATCGGCGCTGCGCTACCAGAGCCCGGGATCACCTCTGTCTCTCCCTTCTGTGCGGTCGTCACGAAAGTTGTCACGCTCGCCAAAGCCCAAAGCACTGCAACTGCGTTCTGTTCTTCCTACCTCAACATCAAGCCGACTGCCACGGTCACCTCATATGTAGCAACGGTGTTTCCCACCGATTACCCTTGCTACCAAACTACTGTAGCTCGACGCGATGCCGGAGCGGATGCCATTCCAAATGCCGACACTGCCATCGACGTCAACCACGAGCTAGAAAAGCGAGCGATCGCTAAACCGGCCTGTTTCAATGGTTATAAACTTGCCGCGGAGATCTCTTCTGCTTGTTCCTGCCTCAAGATTCCTGCCGGCACTAGTACAGTGAAGGCAACCGCCACCTCCAGCGACTTCTACGTCAAAGCGAAGTATAACAACAACTACGTCTTGAACCGATTCTTCCCAGACACTGGCCGCACTGAGCTAGCCTTCACAGCCGCCGCCCGGCCGACAGCATCATCTTCAAACTCGCCACATACGACACAGATTACCCATGCCTGCTTTCCAACGGGGATAGCAGCGGTCAGCTCGCAAGCTCTAATGCCTATCAGCTGAAAGTCGACCCCAGTACCGACCAGACCATCATATACGATACTGGTGGCTTTCCCTACCAGAAGGAAAGGCATTGGGGGGTCGTCTGTCGGGTTACGAAGGGGACGAACACGCTTTTGTGCCAGACTGGTGTAGGACCTAAGAATACTGTCAGTGGTGATGCTTGGTATATCGGGGATGGGTCAGTGGGAACTCCACTGGAGCTGACGATCATCCCGGCGATTCAAGCTCCTACTTGAGAGATTTCACTTAAGCGAGGCCGCTAGTTGAGTTTTCGTTCTTTGTTTCGGTAACTTACTTCAACTTCCACAGACAGGAATCGCCGTTCTCTAGCAAAATTGGGGACTAGTACTTGTCGCGTTTCGCTGATTGTTCTATACTCCCAACAACACATCCAAGCCGCGTTTACCTCACTTCACAAATTGTTAGTTCTCATATGCGCCGCCATCACACAGACACCTCGTGTGAACGCCAACATATGTATTCCTCTACCAAGGGATGGTTGTAACACCTGTACTGGTGAGAGTGCAATGTCTACTCCCATTATCACCACGTTGCTCCAGATGTTAAGAGATCTTCTGGTGATTGCGCAGCGAAAATCCAATACATATTATTTCTGCGGAACGAGTCAATTACGCTATCCTTTCCTATTGAGCCTTGGTTGTCTTGACCTCAGCCTCAGTTCAGCTGCCGAGACACTAGCCACATTACTTGACGATTCCAATGCAAACTAGGTATACAGGTATGTCATTTTTGTAGATCCTGGAAAACTGCCTCTTGGCATTCGCTTACAATGCGCCGCTAAGTTATGGGTAAAATCCTGCGCGACGCCGGCGTCTCGAATCACATTGCCATCGTGCCTGCAGATCTTCCTGTGAGCTCAGAATACCAACGCGATGAGGGCTCTGCCAGGTCTACTTGGCAATCCATAGATCCTTCGCATAACCTCATAAGGCGAGTGCTGCGGTCTCACGGTTCCACAATGACATTTTCCAAGCTGCTACTTCGTATTGCTGCCTGGTATTATAAACCGGCTAGTCAATTTCGAGGAAATTGCAGCGCTGAAGGCCATTTCTATGGCGACATGTTGGTACATCCTTTGACGTCAGACCAACATGCAAGATACATGAGAAATAATGGTTGGTGTTCCTTGCATTGGCAGAAACAATGCTATGGCTATATATATAGTTGAAACAACGACCCTAAAGACATCGCCATCTCACATCAACGATACCAAAACAACCCAGTGAAAATCGACTCTTAATAAAATTCTCAGACAACCCTCAGACGACAACAGTCAGAATGCATGCAGCAAAGACCTACGCTACACTTCTGGCGCTCGCCACGAGCTCTCTTGCCGCCATCAAAGTCGAGAACTTCATCATGGATGTGGGAGGCACGTGGGGTGCGGTCAGGTGCCGAACCAGAATGGACCTCGATAGAGGAAACGAACCTCTCACATTCACTGCAGAAGATGATTGTGGAAAGTTCCAGGACAGCAGCGATTTCTTTGAGATGGAAGGAGATGTCGAGATCCGGATTTCTTGCAGCGTCAGGGACCCGGCAGAATGCGCAAAGAAATACGAGATTGAGGTTAAGACCCCCGATGGAGAATGCGGCAAGGGCAAGGTCGAAAGGACTGAAGACCCAGCGACGGACTTCAAGAAGAGGTCTTACCCACCACCGAAAGGCCTATCCAAAAGGCAGGACTGGCCTTCTGGTGACTACACTCGGCAATACTACACGGACATCACGCTTGCCAACTGCGATGGCTAATTCGACGATATCGACGAGGATCTGGCGAACAAGCTAAACCAGGTCGTCAGCGGCCCCACTATCCCAGTTGACAACTGATCTTGGACACAACCTGAGCCGTGTTTGGTGGCCCACGGGGAAGCTGGAACATCCCATGTCTTGATGGGTTCATGGGGGGACGGTTACGAGTTAGCAAAGGCCTTCCACATATGTCAATCAATCCATGTAGCCTTCGATTTGACAGACTGCAAAATGATTTTTATTGGGTTATCATCTTATTCAAGCAGATGTTAGAGTTGTCGAGGCTTTGTTTAGCAGAGTGCGCTACCGCGTCCTTGGTCACCACCGCTCCTCGATCCTGGCTGGTATGGGAATGTTTCGCGGTAATGTTTCGCGATGTCCCTCCGAGTTGCCACCCACACGTTTTCTTTCTCGGAGATGTATTGCATGAACTTTCTCAAACTCTCTGAGCGGCCTGGCTTCCCTGCAATTCGCGAGTGCAAAGGGATCGTCATCATCTTACCACCCTCTCTGTAAAGACAGTCGAATGTGTCTTTGAGGTACTCAAAATATGTGTTACCTGCTGAACTGACGAATCCTGGCAGCATATGAAACTTTCCATCATTGCCTTTGGAATCGTGTTAGATTTTGCACTGACGAGGGACAAGAGCTAGATAGAAAACTTACAATCATAATTGTAAGGTACCATAAGAAGACCCTCTTTGTCCTTGTCAGGGAGATCAGACTCCCAAGGCAGATCGACCCAGTAGGGCACGTCGTCGTTGTATACTTCGGAAGTATACAGCATCTTGTGACCCATTTCCTTCCACATGATGGGAAGCAGATTGGCCGTGTTGGGCGTACCTCTCCCAAAGTACGCGCCCACAGGAAACTCTCCAGTGGCCGCTTCAAGAGCATGGCACGTCTTTCTTATGTAAGCTTTGTCGTCTTCGAATGAATAATTCCAGAGATCAAGCCATCGGTAGCCATGTGCACCAATCTCGTGGCCGTCTCGAACGCAGGCTTTTGCGAAAGTAGGATTGCGTTCCATGGCCACGGCGATGGCCCATAAAGTCATGTTCCATCCGAATTCCTTCATCAGCCTGTGGATTCGCCAAGCGCCACACCTACTGCCATATTCGAAGTCCTGCTCTCCGTTGAGGTGGCGATGCTCACGGCCTCCGCCTGAAGGACCTTTCTCCCAGAGGTAGGCCTCGCTTGTGCCATCACCATCCAAAACGTTGCGCTCTCCGCCCTCTTCATAATTCAGTACGAACGAAATGGCGATACGAGCACCATTTGGCCATTGAGCATCATGCCCATTTTCTCCGAACCCTGCGTGTAGAATGAGCCAAAGGACGCGTTTGTAGGATTAATTCGATGATACCTTCAAAATCACGTGGTAACTGTAGAGACTCTTCGACATGAACCATTTTGGGGACAGGAATATTGCGATAACACTGTTGCAACTTGCATTTTGTGAGAAATATATACTTGCCCGGGCATGCTTCTACATGTCGCTACCTCCTCAGACAGCCCGCCCGCTTGCCTTCGATCAGCTTTGCGACTCTATAAGCCGAGTGCCGGAATCCTTGGTGTGTCGGAAACGATTGAGCCGATGCCATTGATGAAGATGCACAAGTTCTGGACGAGAAGGTGATAACGCCGTTTGCAAACCGAGATAAGTTATCACGCTGGTCACCTGACCGCCAGATCGGGAAGGTGACACAGATCAGACTTGCTGCCTCCTTTTGTTATCGGCATCCAGGCACCACGCGCCGCTTGTTACACTCATCTGCCAATACTATCCATGTCGACAGTTCGGAAGAAAGACATGCGCATGAGAAAGTGCGCATCCGATGCTCCTCTTTTGGTCAATATGCCGGTCGACGGATGTGCTGATCTCCCTCGGACTACCGCGTCTTGTGTATGAATCTAAGCATGTCTGAGAACCAGATCGTTTGCTCAGGACCTTAACATACTGTTTACTCTTTTACCAACTGTAAGATTTCAAGCCACCAGTCGCCATGTCAGTTTTTTCCCTCGACTCTCGGGCTGGTAATCCCGTCACTGCACCGACTGTTCAACGGCTATGCGCGCAACTTGGTGTTTCGGTCGAGCCACAGCATGAAGAAGACTACCGACGTTTACTTGCCGTCTTCCACGATGCTTGCGAATCTTTAATGAAGATGGATGGTATGTCAAACATGAATCCCGCAGCTGCCGGTCCGGTTGTTGCTGGAGACCTTCCACGGCCTAACGGCAGTAGCACGCAGAAGACGGGCATGTCTGTACTCACGTAGGCACAGATTATGTCCCGAGTGTGGACGAGAAGCGCTTTCCTCGCAAAGAGATACACTTTCCGGATCAAGCGCAGAATCCGCATGGAGCCTGGGCATGGAAATGTACGGTCGTTGATGAGCGTGGAGAAAGCGGCAAGCTCAAAGGCAAGACGTTCGCTCTCAAAGACAATATCGCATTGAAAGGCGTCCCGATGCTACTCGGCACCAACTTCATCCAGAATTTCACGCCTGATTGCGATGCCACCGTTGTTACACGGCTCCTTGAAGCCGGTGGAACGATTCTGGGCAAGGCTGTTTGCGAAAATATGTGCCACTCCGCTACCAGCCACTCGTCAGCTACAGGAATCGTGGAGAACCCTTTCGCAAAGGGCTACAGTGCTGGAGGCAGCTCTAGCGGCGCTGGGGTCCTCGTAGCTCTCGGTGAAGTGGATGGCGCTATTGGAGCAGATCAGGGTGGCAGTATACGTGTGCCAGCAGCCAACTGTGGTATCGTCGGATTGAAACCGACGTTTGGTCTTGTGCCATACACCGGCTGCGGGAGCAATGAGCCTACAAATGACCATGTTGGACCTATGACGAGGGGCGTCCTTGAGAATGCATGTATGTTGGAGGCTATCGCAGGCAATGACAGTATCGATGATAGGTCATTTGCTGCCCCAAGCATATCCCAGACTCCTACATACAGCATGATCGCCAACATGCCACAAGATCGACCTCTAACCGGCAAAACGGTCGCTGTAATCACCGAGTCTTTGGCTATGCCAGCGCTTGACCCTCGGGTTATTACGACTTTTAGAGCTGCGGTGGAACGGTTCGAATTGCTCGGTGCGACCGTCAAGGAAATCTCCATTCCGATACATTCGCAAGGTGCTGCAATCTGGACTGGTATTTCTAAAGCCGGCGGTTTCCTTAGCAAAACGACAGGCGCGTTCGGAAGACGCGGTCATCAGATGCTGGGTCTCAACTCTCTTATGCATCCCATGAGCCAGAAGAACTGGGAGCAAGCATACTCGTCAACGAAAAATATCTACCTCAATGGACTCTATGCAACGCAAAAGTTTCCGCTCATGCTTGCGAAGGCCAACAATCTCTCGCGCAAGCTAAGAGATTCGTACGACGCCGCATTAGAGGAAGTCGATATTCTCTTGACGCCGACTTTACCATACGTGGCCACCAGTCACGCCGCGGCAGATGCAACGCCTCTTCAGCAAATCGCCAAGCAAGTTGGGCTCACGTCGAATACTGCACCCTTCAATCAAAGTGGACATCCCGTACTCGCGTTGCCCATTGGAAAGTTGGAGGTCCTCGAGGGACCTGGCGTTGATGGCAAAGTGAAGTTGCCAGTCAGTATGCAAATTATCGGCAAGTGGTGGGACGAGATGACCGTATTCGAGACTGCTTATGCTTGGGAGAGAGCCAATGACTGGAGGCAGATGTGATGCGGAAACATTAGTCAAGAACTCGGGATAACCAACAACATGATATGATTTCTTGCGTGCGTCACCGTCACATTTCTGCTGGATTGCTAAACACATGCATCATAGCCTTAGGGCGATGGAAATAGACTAAATCAGTCGACCTTTTTCTTTCACTTGGTAGGATATCGTGGCCATACAGATCGCCTGGTATCATCGCAACGTTTAGACCCATGCGCCGTTCCGTCTTTCCATCCTTATCAACTGCCAAGATCTTTCGCTGTCGGCGTTTTTGGTTCCGATGGAAATCACAAGCACTCCCAGGATCTGCTCCCTTTTCCAGCAGCGGACCCAATAAAGATCTGAACCCGAGCACGATCGGAGCACCCCTGCGTCAGAAGATGGCGAGAGCAACTGCAGCCATCTTATCTTCCCTTTTGCTATATACATGGAGCGGCCGCGTCGTACCTTGTCAGTTGGACTTTGACACCTATGCCTGCATTGATGGAACACTTGACTAGGCTCAAAGGAACGCTTCGTTCGCCACGCGCTCTCGAGTCTGCCACGAAACGAGCGAACGGTAGTCATGAGCACCCGAATTGGAACAGAGACCTTCTCCCCAGCCCTCCAGGTAAGTGGATATCACGACGCTGAGACCGTTCCTCCCTCTGACGTATACCAAACAGATGATAGAACATGGCGCTGGCAACACTTCTTCGCCTTCTACTTGACAATGACCTTCAGTCCGAGCTCCTACAACCTAGGAGCATCGTTGGTCTCCCTTGGTCTGCTTTGGTGGCATGGGATCATTGCAGCAATCATTGGATCTGCGATACTAACCATCATGGTTGTGTTGAACAGTCGCGGCGCGATCAAATACTTCGTAGGCTTTCCGGTCTATGTTCGCGCTGCGGCAGGTATCAAAGGTGCGAGCTTGTACATATTGGTCAGGGCTGTCGTTGCCATCATCTACTTCGCCACCCAGACGTACTATGGCGGCCGTATTACCACCGTTTTCATGCGCGGAATATTCGGAAACTCCTACAACAACATTCCCAACCAGCTGCCCGACAGTGCGGGAATCACCTCGAGGGATCTATTGAGTTTTTTCATCTTCTGGATTGTAGGTTTCAAAATTCATCAAAGTCCTGCCAGATGAAAGTACTAATTCTACTAGGTACAACTACCGGTAATGTGGATTCACCCAAAGGTAATTCGACACCTTTTCGTCGTTAAGGCAGTCTACACTACCATCTCTTTATTTGGTGTACTTGGATGGGCTATCAGTGCAAACGGCGGCAAGATCGGTGACTTTAAATATACAACTGGCCAAAACGAGCTGACCGGATCTGATCTGGTCTGGCCGATGATACAAGCCATCAACTCGGTGATGGGAGCGCTTGCACCAGTGCTGGTCAATCAGCCTGATATTGCGCGCTACGGTCACTCATACGACGAAGTTACCTGGAGCCAAGGTGTCGGCATCTTACTGAGCAAGGTCTTGGTGATGTTCCTTAGCTGTGCCACCACAGCGGCGGCCACTGATGTTCTTGGTCAGAGCTATTGGAACGTGTGGGATCTTTATGGCGCAATCTTGGATCAGTACTGGGGGCCCGCTGCCCGTGCGGGTATGGTGTTCGCATCGTTTGGAATGATGCTCGCAGTGCTTGTCACGAACGCCGGCAGCAACGCGCTCCCAGTCGGAGCAGACCTGACAGGCATATTCCCACGCTGGCTGACCATCGTCAGAGGTCAAATCCTATGCGCCGTACTAGCTCCGCTGCTGGTTCCCTGGAAGATCATCGCCTCAGCAACATCTTTCCTCACATTCCTGGGATCTTACACAGTCTTCCTCATGCCCATCTGCGCATGTATGGTCGTGGACTACTGGATCTCCAGAAATGGCAATCTCCATATACCATCTATGTACGCCTACAAACCGGAGAGTCCGTACTTCTACTACAAGGGCTGGAATCTGCGGATGCTGGCTGCCTGGGTGACGGGCGTTGCCTTCACCGTTCATGGAGTTGCCGGTTCTCTGGATCCCGAATCGGTATCCGATGTTAGCAAAAATATGTACAAGTTGGGCTTTCTTCTCTCTTTCTGCATGGGCGGCGTGGTGTACTACATCACATGTTTGATATGGCCAGTACAAACACTGCCGCATGGGATGCATCGATCACTGGCCTTCGAAGAGCTTGCCATCAACGAGGGTTTCTTTGAGCACGAGAGTGTAAGTACAATAACAGGTGTCTTGGATGGAGAAACCATAGCAGCAGAGCATCAGTATGTCGTGCAGAAAGACAGTAAAGTCTGATGACAGTTCTTGAGCAACGACAATTTATAAAGCGAGAACATTTTTCTCTGGTATTTTCTATATTGAGAGTTTCGAGGCAGCTTCCTTGTTCCCACAATACGTATGCTTCCATAACTTAGCTGGCTTTAAGATCATTGGTATGATTGAACGGTACTAAGTAGTAGGCGGTGACCCTCCATGAGACTTTGGTTAGAGCGCCGTGCGTTGTTGCCTAGACTAGTGCTTACTAAATGTGTTATAGAAACCACCACTGCGATATAGCGGCACCAAGTGCTTCGACACTTTACTTCTAATTAGGCCAAGCGTGACTCACAAGATATCCCATCTTGGCTGACGGCTTAATTGTAATCGAGATCCGAGGTACATATCATCAGCTTGGTACGGCTTCTCTGGGAAGTCTGCGTTCAACCTCCAAAACTACAAAACATCATCGGCATATCATGGACAGCGCGACTATCAACAAAAATGATGGCATCATTCTGGACATTCTAGGACAGCACTTATTGCCAATCTACACCCAAATTTGCTTATGTTTCCCCGTCAGCGATGTCTCTTCGTATCCGCAGCTCATCAAGACCTTGGAAACTGGATTAGAGAGGCTTCATACTGCGTTTCCCTGGCTAGCCGGCCGGGTTATCAACGAGGGAGCCACAACTGGTAACACTGGCGTTTTCAAGATTGCAACTCTTGGGGAGCCCTCTCGTCTGTCGGTGAAAGACATTCGCGATGATCCTTCACATCCATCAATGGAATCTCTTCGTCGGTCAAAGTTCCCCATCAACTCACTAGACCAGAGCATCTTCGCTCCGAGAAAGACAGTGATTGATGCGGAAAGCTCGTCCCCTCCGGAGGTATTCTCTCTTCAAGCGACATTGATCAATGGAGGGCTCATCCTGACTTTCATCGGCCATCATCAAGCCATTGACGGCATTGGCCAAGATCACATCATTCGTCTCTTCTCCAAAGCATGTCGAGGCGAGGACTTTACATCCGAAGAGCGGCTGGTGGGAAACCTATCTTCGGACAACGTCATACCTCTACTAGAGGCGTCTTGCGAGCCTCCGTCGAGCCTCGACCATCAGATCTTCCAGACTCCGAGCTCGTCATCTCAGCCGCTTGAAGACTCACCGGTTTGCGCCTGGGCTTATTACTCTTTTCCGAGTTCTTCTCTAGACGCACTAAAAGCGTCTGCTGCTCAGACCTCAACATCAAAGTTCATCTCCACTGACGATGCACTCACCGCCTTCATCTGGAAATCAGTGACCTCTGCTCGACTTTCTCGTTTGAGTCCCAGTACTCCGTCCACATTGGCGCGCGCTGTAGACTTGAGGCAGCCCCTTGGAATCTCGCATATGCATCCTGGCTTTGTTCAAAACATGACTTACAATACTTCATCATTCCAAGAATTGGTAGACATGCCCCTTGGGGCTCTCGCGTCCCAGCTTCGCTCCAAAATCGACCCTGAAACTTCCACAGTCGCCCACGACACACGCTCACTTGCGACGCTATTAGGAAACTCGCCAGATAAGTCGCAGATCAGCTTCGCGGCTAGCCTGAGTCGCTCAACCGACGTCTTCTTTAGCTCATGGGCAAAGATGAAAGCCTACGGTTACGATTTCGGTCCCGGCCTTGGACGCGCAGAAGCTGTCAGAAGGACCAAGTCCCAGTATACTGAGGGTTTGATGTATCTAATGCCGAGAGAACCAAGCGGTGAGATTGGGCTTGTGATATGTCTCAGCGAAGGGGATATGGGGATTCTGAGGAGAAACGAGGAGTTCATGAGATTCGCTGAGTACCTTGAATAGATATCGTAGCTGACCAATCACAGTGTTAGGAACTACTGGCAACGAGTGATCACTAGATTTTCCAGATAACAAAACCCGAATATAAGACCAGATGATCCCGATCAGTGATCTCCATCTCTTCAAGCCGACTGCCTTACACCAGGCCATACTTGCGCAACGAACTCTTCCAGATCATCCAACAGCACATCTGGCTTCTCGAGAGCAGCAAAATGACCGCCTCGATCATGCTGCCGAAACCAAACCAAATTTCCAGTCGTCTCAATCCACGCCTTGGGCACCGGAGCAATCTCCTTTGGAAACCAGGAAAAACCCAGCGGCTTGTGAATATGCCATTCTGGGTTCTCATGTGCGCCGATATTCCCCGGAGTGAACAACTGACGGTAAGGCCAAAGGCACGTGGACGCACAGTTCGTCAACCAATAGAGCGTCACATCTTCCAGGATACTATGAAGGTCCGGATCCTCGTCCGTCCATTCGAGGAATTTTTCGCCAATCCAAGCGAGGAGCGCAAGTGGTGAGGAGCTCAGCGTCAATCCGATGGTGGATGGTCTTGTTGCGTGCTCGAGTGCGTATGCTGAGCCTATCGATTTGAACCATGCCGTACGCTCAATGCCTGCTCGATCCAGCTCGCTGTAGGCGGTGACAGTTACATTGATTGGATCGGGCATGATGCAGAAGTTCAGATGGATGGCTTTGGCAGCGTTGTCCGTCGTTCCTCCAAGCACGCGAGCCAGTTTACTACCTACGTCGCCGGCTTGTACGACGTAACCGGAGTGTTCGAAACCCAATTGTTTCATGAGGGTGTCGAGAATTGTAGCGGCGTCTTCGATGCGGAAATCTTTGTCTTTTGGCGGCGGGGACGACATAGTGTACCCAGGAAGAGAGGGAACAATGACGTGATAGGGAAGGTTTTCAGGCGTGTACTTCGTACTCAGAAGGCGCAAGATGGGCATGAATTCCAAGAACGACCCTGGCCATCCGTGTAGCATCATCACTGGTGCTGCCGAGGGGTTTGACGAGAAGAGGGCTAGGAAATGCATGTCGTATGTATCGCCTTTGTGTTCCACTGGCAACTTGAAGCTTGGAAAGGCATTGATCTTTTCCTCGACTTCCTTCCTACACAATCAAGAAAATAACCATCAGACTCATCCTCAAACACTTGGATTTGACATGTTCGCTTACCAGTTGAAGTGCTTCAACCAAGCTTGCTTCGCATCGTAGAGCCATTGAGTCGCGATGCCATACTTGCGATCCTGCTGAAGACCTTCGAAGGTCACTGGCCCCACCCGTGAAGCACCGATAAGCGTTTGCAAGTCATCGAGCTCAGCTTCCGGGAATATGACAGGGAATCTTTGTGGGACGCTGCGTGCGGTAGAAGGAACGACGCCAAAATCTTTCCCGGGACTCTCCATGTCGAGTTTAGACATCTTCAATTTACACTAAATCTTGCTAGATTACGCTATGAGCAATAGAGACATCGTACTTTTATATGACTGCACGCTCATGTCCTTGGATGTAAGAGACGTCCCAATGCTCGCTGAAGGGCGCAGCTTACTATATCGATTAGCATCAAACAACGTCAGTGGCGGTGTTGTAGATTAGCTTGATTGATGATAAGCTACACTTGCAGGAGACCACTAATGCTTACATGTTCTCACATTTTTCGTGCAAGTCTTACTTCTGATAAGCAATACCGATAAACCGTTCTCCAGAACTCTGGCGGAGCAGCGGCGAAGCTGGCCTCGACGATTGTTCGTAAGACAGACTCATTTAGAAAGACAGCCGCACATTGTGCCCATTTTGCATTCGCAATGTCATATCATCTATGTCCATTGACAAGTGATCAGTAAGGCCTCCGTCTGAATGAAACATCCGAGGAATGTCGTATAGCTTACACCAAAGACTCCCGTTCCTATCTACTTTCCCTACACACTTCAAGTGAACATCTCGAGCAGGTTTGCCCTATTGAGCCATTGGCGCGAGAAAAGCGACACGACGCGAGAGTACGTTTCACTGCATCTCGTCGATTGTTTCTTGAATAAGATTAGTGCTGAATAACGAGCGTGGATGCTCAGGTTCTTTATGCTAGTGCTTACTCAGTAAATCTCACGAGTTTGCATCATCATCAGCCTACAGGAGCGTGCTGCTTTTTTGTACGAATGCATGTATGGTGTTCGGAACTGCGTCTAGAGATCATGTTGGGAAGATATGCCTGACTGGTGATGACGAGTGATTTGATGTGCTTTGGCAGCAGACTGATCTCTTTCTGCCTATACGTGTCGGCTGCGATAGTGTGGGCCGATAGTGAATCTGATGGTAGTGGAATGCTGGCACGTTCGATGTTACCATTGCTAGGATAAATTCTCGTTTGGGCTGTGATGGTTCGCGGCCGATTGATGGTGATGACCGCAAGACCAAAGATATATATATCATCAAATTCCCGAGATGTACCACAAGTCACGAAGCTCGAGCAACAAAACTCATCGACAAACAGAACATATCATCCCTTCTCTGGTAACAACTACTTCAAAGAACAATGCCCCGACCAACAATGCCCCACCAACCATACGCTGCAGTCCACATCAGTGCCGCCGGCCCAGGCGATGCACGGCCAACAGCACTTCAGATTGTGAAAGATCTTGGAGCCTTCGGCGTACTTCGCCACCGAAGCATCGCCTGCACCGGATTCTCTAGTGGGATTGGAGCCGAGACCGCTCGGGCATTGTACGAGGCTGGTGCCAATCTATTCCTGACCGCTCGCGATACAAACAAGTTAGAGACGATCATCCAGGAGATCGCCGCCAACAGCGAGACGTACAAAGATAGCAAAGACAAACCACTTCGCCCGAAGGCAGTTCCTATGCAGCTTGACTCCTTCGAAAGTGTTCGACAAGGCGCACTGGCGATTCGAAATGCAAAGGACTCTCTGTATGCGCTCATCAACAACGCAGGGGTGATGGCCTTTCCGTATTCGACCACGACGGACGGGTTCGAGACGCAGATGGGAACCAAACACTACGCCCACTTCCTGCTCCTCCACGAGCTCAAACCGCTTCTGCTTAACGGTGCCACCGCAGCCGAGCCCTCCAGACTCATCAACCTGACGTCTTCCGCCCACACCATAAGTCCCGTCCGTTTCGATGACATCTCGTTCTCGGGCGGAGCGACGTACCACAAGTGGCTCTCTTACGGCCAAATCAAGACCGCAAACATTCACATGGCCAACAAAGTCAACAGGATCTACGGTGCAAAAGGTCTGGTCGGGCTCTCTGTGCATCCCGGTGTTATTGCCACGGAACTGATGCGGCATATGGATCGAGACGACCATACATTTCTTGAGAGCAAGGGTGCTTACACGAGCATAAAGTCTCAGGAACAAGGCGCTGCGACGACAGTGTGGGCCGTTTTGAGTCCTCACTTCAAGAATGTCGAGAACGGAGGTCTTTATTTGGCTGATGTTGGCGAGTCGTTGGATCACGCTGCGTATGCATATGATGAGGCGAGCGAAGAAAGATTGTGGGCTATTTCGAGCGAGGCTTTGAACATCGCGGCGTGAGACGAATGCGAAGGGTATTGAGCTGAAGCACGATCTTGTCGTAATGACTCCAATTGAGTGTAAAGCCATATGTCCTTCGAGGGCTCTGGTAGTTCCAGTAGTCTTTCTGGTATACAAACACTGGGTTCTTTAGCTCATTGAATGTTACATGTGCAGGCTTTTTGTGCAACTGACTTTATGCTGCTTATGGACGCGTCAAGGAAAAGCTTTCCTGGAAGAACTTGCGTTTGGTAAGCCAACTTGCGCCTTGGAGTAGATCCAAAGAGCGAAGAGGACTCGTACGCGATGTGAGACGTTCATTGTGAGGGTTGTGGGAATGCACGAGAGAGATCCGTGCTTTCGACCGACTTATTTAGAGATTCGGAGCGCTCACAAAGGAGGCTTTTGTGGATTAGTGTTTCATTGAGAGTGATGTCTTGTTTGGTGTCACAGATAAGGTATTAACAGATATGGGCGTGTTGGGAAGAATGAGGCATGAGGCTGTAGGTTACGGTGATGATACTTGGCGCGTGGGAACGAGTTTGGTGCGGTGGCGTTCTCGGATTGGTATAAGACTTTCTTCTTGAATTTGGCTGGTTTTTGCTTGTGACGAGACTGAATTACGCATGTCCATCACCCTGACTCGGTTGTCGCCGATTCCTCACTCATGCACGCCGCATAGACCAAACCGCTGTGTGCTCGCATAGCTCCAATCCCCACACTCACGTTCACCTCATCTCGATCCCTTCCTCTTCCGCATACTTCAGCACGTAATCTCTAACCTTCGCATCCGGTGCAGTCTCAATCGCCAACCGTCCTTCACCATCTCTCTTATCAACCTCCGCGCCCGCCTTGAGCAAAACAACTGCAGCATCCCCATGTCCTTCAGCAATAGCATGATGCAGCGCCGTGCAGCCATCCACATCCGTCGCATTTACAGGACTATTATTCTCCAGCATGAGTTTCACAATCGGCACATTACCGACCGCAGCAGCGCGGTGCAGCGGCAGCTGACCGCGCTTGTCTTTGACGCGGGCGGAAGCTTTGTGCGCGAGGAGTTTGTTCGCCGCGTCGAGATTGGACTTGCTTGCGGTGAAGTGGAGGGCGGTTTGGCCGTTGTTGGTCTTGGAGGAAACGTCGGCTTGTTTGGCGAGGAGGAGGTCGAGGAGCGCGTCGCTGTCTTTGATGCTCGAGGCGATCATGAGAGCTGTCCAGCCTGCGCCGTCCTGGGCGTCGACATCGAAATTCTTGCGCTCTGAGAGGAGCTCTACGATCGGGAGTCTGTTGTAGCTGGTCGCCCAGTGTAGGGGCGTACGCTCGTCGTCATCGCGGCGGGAGATGAGTTTGGGGTCGGCGTTGAGGAGGGACTCGACTACTTTGGCTTGGGTGGAGGGTTAGTACTTGCTGGTGGAGTTGCTGGTTTGCTGTGGGGACTTACTCTGCCCTTCACGGCATGCCTGGTGAATGGCGAACTTGGCCTGTTGTGCTTCGGCGTCCATTGTTTTGGTGCGTGCTGCTGGTGTGTTTGGGTACGTCGTGGAGAGTGCGGGGCAGAAGTGCGCTGGGTTTCCGCTGTTGATGATGGGAGATCGGTATCACGTGATTTACTTGACTTGTTTGATTGATTTTTGGTGAATGAGATTCTGTTGCATTCGGCGAATAGCATCTCATGCCTTCTTGTTCGCAGGCACCCAAACTCCCATTCCGCGCTGAGGGTCAATGCGAACACCGGGCCCGGCAGCTTGCACGCGGAGGGTCTTCTGGTAGTATGAGTCTACGACTTGTAGAACCGGCCAGATCCAACAGCCTTGCCCATTAGCAGTCGTCGTCTCTTCACGATCTCCATGTACAAGAAGGTCGAAAGTCAATTGATGGCGACTGAAGGGTGCAAGGCTCAAAGTCCTGTACTTGGGCCCACTGAAAGCAAAGTCCTCGTTTGCTTCCATGGTCACAGCGAAGGTGAGGAAATGGGTTGAAGGATTCTCCAGGTGGTATTGTAGAGTCGCATCTGCAGTCTCGGTTGGAGTATTCTCCGCGACACACAGTACCCTTGGCTCCGAGGAAGGGATGTTGAGGCGTGGGACTGGCACCTTGGTGGTGCAGACGGTGGAATCGGCTTTGCGAACCCACGAGATCGCTAGAGAAAGCTCCAAGATCGTTGGTCTACGATCATCGAGCGACAGCTTCTGTGTCAGAACCTGGAAAGACGTGTCCATTTTCGCGTCCGGGGAGAGGGTCCGGTCTTCCTGATCGCTCGATTCGAGCACTTGGAAGTCCGCTTCGTTCGTTACCTGATCTACAACGATCTCAGCACCTTTCACGGTGATCTCCTCAGAAGCGACGGACGTGATCTGACTTCCGAGTCGCCAGCGGTGAGGAATTCCAGAGGGCTGCTGCTCTTGTAACAACAGGGCCGGGTCGAAGTAGCTGGGCCATGTTCCAGGGTGTACAAGTGGGCCAAAGTTGAACTTCGCTTCGAAAATGGCAACATAGCTCAACTCTACCACCACCGACTTTTTCAGTGGAGTTCCTGGTTCCGAGGCCAGAGAGTAATCGACGTCAATTGTCAAGGTATGCGGCACGGGTTCCATGGGAGCATCAATGACCAGATTGAGCTTGGACTTGGCAGATGGTTGAAGGTCTTCGATGTCCTGGTAGGCAACGTCGTCTTCCGGCGACAGATCTTGACTGTTGTGTGTCACCTCTCCAGCCAATGCCAACTTCGATGGAAGGGCAATGTCATCTTGAGCTATGACAGTCTGTTTGATGGTTCCATTCACAATGTCCGCTTCTTCATTGATCAACTCGACCTCGATCTTGACCTGTTCGCCAACATAGAAGTGCTGGTGGAGATCATGTAATAATACTTGAATCTTCGGAGGCTTGGGCAGAACTTCGACAGTAGTAGACTCTTCCCGGTAGAGAGTCATCGGTACCAGCTCCCCGTCCATCTGAGACTGCCAGGAAGGCGTCTGAAGAATCATGGCGTCTTGGAATGTGTGGATTAGACTGAACTTCTCGTTAATGACCGAGATGGTGGCCTCCTGCAATGTGACAGCCTGGGCCTCACGAAGTGTGAGGGTAAAGTTGAAGACCCGGGTCTCTTGCGATTGCAGAGCGAGATTGGCGTCAGCCTGAAGTAGTTGATCAGACGTCTGAAAAGATAGGCCAGCGACCTGTTTCGCAACTTCATTATCGCTGTGCGAGATCTCAATATTCTTGGAAGTGTCGATATGGAGCTCGACCTTAGACAAGACGATAGGCTCGCTGCTCGTGTGCACCTTAGACGCCAGGGTAAGTTGACATTGCAGAGGTTCGCCCACGAATCCTTGCTTGTTTGCAAATGCGAAGTGGACCGAAACAGGGCTCATGCGTTCTTGATTGCATTGAATGGAAATCGCACCAGAATCGGCTGGCAACGCATCCAAACAACGTGCAATACTAGAAACATGACTTTGCTCAGGCGAGATTGCAGCACCCAGAAGCTCCCAACTAGTTGTCAATGTAAGTTCATGGTTTCCTGTGTTCTCAGCACACCGATGCAGCTCAAGCAAAAGCTCATCGTAGAGCGTATACCAGCCGTCGTTGCGCCATGTGCAGTCTTTCCACAACGATACGAGTTGGTCTTGCGCTTCATCGAAACGACCGGCCTTGACAAGATCACGGCCCACGTCGAGCTTCATTTGTTCACCCATACGAGTCTGCTTCCTGGCAGCAAATTCATGAACTGCATGTTCCGACAGTTGGGTAATCAGGGCGATGTGATCGATTCCCTCTCGTTGTTGGTCAGGATATTCTTTATGAGGAGGCGGAACCATGTAGGTGTCATATGTGGTCGAACGTTTGGCCACAGCAGATGCGGGGGATCCATCTGGTGATGTTCGATCCTCAGGTGGTATCGCCTGAGCTCGTTGCCAACGGGCCCTCGCTCCATTCAAGGCAAGCCGTAGCCAGTACCCAGCATGGTGTAGCAAACTGAAAGGGGGCAGGCGATCGGCGGTGGAGAATACTTTCTCTGGAAGGGCATGTGTTCGGAAATTTGAGGGCTCGTTGGATGCTTCGAGAGGCGATTTCGTCTGGGACTGAAAAGCAGGCAGATCGGCACGACGGGTGAGCTCCGCCATGATCCTTGCCCACCGAGACTCCCAGGCTTCCCAACTGTATGTTTGCGATCCTTTTCCACGACGGTCGACCAGATCTTTCATCCGTAGGCGGTAATTGGACCATGACTGCGAAGCACCGGTACTTGAGCCTATCCAAAGCTGGCATCGAATAACTCGTAGTGCCAGTGCATCAGCAAGCAACCTCGCCTCGTTCCATCGGGGAGACCAGCTCGCTGTAGTCTCAAAGATGCCCTCGGGGTTGAACAGATCCTCAATCGCTTGAGAGTAATGTCGTTCGGCAACATCCATCTCCTGCCGGAATTCAGCGAACACGCCCTGCTTAGTCTCGTACCGCACATTCCATCCAACGTTCGAAAGCGATTGGGAGGCCGGCGTAGATGCAGTTACGGGGACGGAACCACGTGCTTTTTTGCGGCGCGCGTGTTTGGTGAGATCCCGATAATATTCGACAACAGATGGCTGCAAAGCAGATAACACACCATGGACAAAGCCGCTCATCTCGCCCTGAGATGAAACAGGAGGCATGAAGAACAAGGAAGTCTTGAGATCTAGATTAGTCACGCGTCGAATGCTTGCAAGGCGCTCTTCGAGCTCCGCCGCGTGCAAGATGCTCTTGTCACTCAGAAGGACCGCGGCGAAACGGGTCTTGAATCCAGACCGACTGATCGCCGCTCGAACAGCATTGATGTCAGCTTTGAGCTGGTCGTCACTAGACGTTCCATCGCTGGCTTTGATGTCGAAAAATGCGACAAAGACCGCGGGTATTTGACGCTGATGCTTCGCGAGCCATAGAGGAGTGAAGACGCCGTCAGGGAAAATTGGAGACCCGGGAGATAGCGGCGACAAAGGTGAGTGTAGCTCTGTACTTTTCGATGGGCTTCGTGGTCGGTTGACGGCGTCTTCAACAGATGCCGCTTGTGCGAGTGGTGCTGCTTTGCGAGGTGGTAGAGTGTAGGTCTTTGGCCATTAGTCTATATGAGCTTCCATCTACGGGCTTCTGGATCAGACTCACCCTCCCAATCGCTTGCATGCGGTATTTCATGGACCCCACTGGACCAGGCAAGTTACCAGCATTCCATGCTGAGATACTGCCATCGCGATTGATGAACTGTTGGAGCAAGTGGCGCGCCCTTTCTCCTTCGCATGCAGCAGATTGAATCACCAGTTTCGTGCCACTCTCTTGACGCGGCACACCATGTCCACCAGTTCCAGTGTGATCTCCTTCGTTGAGGCCAGAGAGGAGAACCAAAGGTAGGTTGTGATCTGTGTAGTCGATAGGTAGGTCCTCCATGTTGAAGTAGGTAGCAGAGTTTGGTGGTAAAGCAAACGCGTTTTCAAAATTGCTCAGCCGGCCATGATATCCAAGTTTCTCGGTCTAGCTCTATCGAGTTTGCTCGCCTGCGAGCACTATCTTAAGTGAATGTTTGTCAGTAGTACAGGCCAGCCACCCACGCAGCGAGCGTTAAGGAGCCAAGTGCAGAGCGGGGAGCGGCTCGTTAACGGCTGGCGTTCCACTTCTCTCTAACGAGCACTCCACCTTCCGACTTCACGCAGACATCCTGTACTACAATCGACGCAAACACATAAACGACCATACAAAATAAAACATATTGGTCTCAGCCTACTGTTTCTTGCAATACCACCATTCAAAATGCCACCAGCCAACGACCCCGAAGCCAAAAAGCGAGCCGCCCGTGAAACAATCGACATCCTCCACGACATCTCCACGCTTCTCGTACGCCTTGCTCCAAACAAACAAAGAAAACCCATAAAACTCCAGAGGAAATTCTAACATCAAACTTGCACCTAACAGAACACCGACCTCGACCGTCAATCCCTCAGCTACTGCGTCTCACTGATCGAAAACGGTGTAAATCCCGAAGCTCTCGCTGTACGCGTTCACAATCCCTCTCACTGAGCGAACACACGCTGACAATTTTCACAGAAAGTCATCAAGGAGCTGCGGAGTCAGCAGGAGAAGCAAGAGGCGCGTTTGGGTGCGTAAAGACCCATGAGGTTTCTCTTTTGACTGGGAGTCTTGTTTTGCTGCTTCTGGGCCTGGTGGAGTAGATGGCGTTTTGTTTATGTATGGGGATTGGCATTATACCCTCACGAATGGAATTATTTGATCATTAAAATGTGCGGGAATTGAGAGAAGTCCCGCAGCTATGTGTGGCAGGGCTCCTTCTCTGCTTGTGATGGACTTCTGGTGTCCCTATTCAACTACAATTGGTATCATTGACGCTAAGTGAAGTCCGAAGGACAAACGACATTCCGCAGCATGAAATGCACACGACTCCATCAGTCGACCTCAGTTCCCTTGCCATCACGCTTCCGGAGCCACATTCAGTCCTGACATCTCCTCAGCGACACCGTTAAGCCCATTAACAGCGGCCAGGGTAGCACTCGTACGAGCAGGTCTCTTCTTAGTGACCCTTTTCTTCTTGACACCCATAGAAAGCGGCGCCTCTCGAATCCAACGCGCAACAGCTTCCGCTCTTTCCGTACTAATCAGGTAGTCTATGCCTGTCTCGTCCTGGGTCCAGTGTTTCGCTGCCGACGGACTTCCGTTCCCATTTGCGTCTGCGCTGGGTGGGGATGCGGGCGTAGGTTCTTTGTCTTTCAGAGGTCCGGATAGGCCTTCTTCATCTTCAATCGCACGCTTTTCCCTCGCCCGCACGGCGCGTTGGAAGCTTTCTTCGTCGACTACGCGGTCATCTGAAAGGGCGTCGATGATGCTTTCTTGTTTGATGCGCTCGCGCTTCTGGTCTGGTGTCTCCTCCTTGGCCGTTGTGCCCGGTTTGCGATTCGTCGCTGTAAGCGCATCGCCGGATCTTGACGAGGAAGACGACGATGTAGACGAAGATCCTGCTTTCGCCCAGCCGCCTGCCGCTTCGGGCAATGGGGCAGGAGCGCAGAGTTTTTGCCACGGCATACTGAGGCCAATCCAGTTGTTTGCACGGCGGAGGACCTCAATCCAGTCAGAACGAGCAGGGCTGCGAGCGGCTTGGAAAATGGGATAGCCATCTGCGATGCGTGCAAGACGGGCGGCATTGTGGGCGTGGCGGAGGTGCTCTGTGGGACTGGTTTGGACAAGAGCATGAGCGAGGAGCAGGGAGTGCAGAGCTTCTGTCAGTAAGGGGTGGTAAGTGACGGCTTCACGAGACGCGAAAGCTTCGTGCATGGGCACATGGTTGCGATCGGTGTAGGCATTTTCGGTTGTTGGAAAAGGCGGGAGGTCTGTGAGGGGCTTCTCGGCAAACAAAGCGCTGGAAGGGTAAATTTTTGGTTTTGGGAATGTGGGCCAGCCGTCTTCGCCGAGTTCAAAAGGTTCTGCTTTGGGTTTCTGGTGTTTCACAAGGGCAGAGTTGTCCTTGTGACCGTTGCTAATGCCTTCGCTTTGGCTCAAATCATCATCGCTACTGTTGACCTCGACAAGTCGGTTCTTCGGCAGAGGAGTTTGGGTTTTGTGCCCGTTTGCAAGATCATAGACTCGATGCATAATCTCATTCGTGATCTCGAAGGAAAGTCCGGGCGTGTAGTCGAAGTGTGACAGAAATGCAGAATAGTCCTTTATAGCTCGCTTTGCATAGGTCTTCACCCTCTTACGGGCCTCTAGTCGAACAGCATGAGTCTCCGCATGCGCTCCATTGGTCTCGCCATTCTCTTGCGCAGCCTGATATTCTTTGAGCCCATCCAGTGCGGTGTGCACGCTCTGACATGCAAGCGTCAAGTATACCCCAGCTCTGTTGAACAACAACTGCTTTTCCAAACTTGTCGGCTGATCCTCGTCTTTCAATTTCGGCACTGCTCTCCAATCTCGACATCCTTGATTCCAAGCATCCTGCTCTTCGCGCATCCTACTAGCGAGCTCCAATTGCTGTTGATCCGGTTTATGTGAGCGTCGTATGTTCTCCGTGATCCGTAAAGCCAGAGTCAAGTCCAGTACTGCGCCCTCCCACTGGCGTTTGAAAATCTGGACAAGAGCTCGGGTTCGTAAAGGTGGTGCCTGTTGATCGATAGGAAGGGAAGAAATGATCTCGTTCAAAGGATCCAAAGGCGTATACTGCTCCATGGAACGAGAGGGTATCTTTTCGTGAAAGAAGTGCACATATCTGGCATCTGCGATTGCGCAATCGTTAGCAACACATTTAAAAGTATGTGCTTCTTCTGCAATTACGCACCAGCATTATTCTGTTCTCGTCTCAAAACGTGACTTCCCACGTCTTCCACTGTGCTTGTCGCCTGCATCGTAGCCACGCTTGCAGCTACCTCGTCCAACTCAAACGCTCTTGCCAATGACCTGACTGCTTTCTGCCGTATCTTAAACACTCGTTCTTTACTCAGTGGTGCGCCTCCTCCATTAGGCGCACCGAAATAATTCATGTGGCCGTTGTTGGTGGCATTGTTCGCGACGCCATTGCTCGCGCGCACGGAATCTTGGGAGGCTTCGTCGACAGCCCTGCGGATCTTGACAATATCGTAGAAGACAGACGGGTCAATCAGACGTGGAGATGGCATGGTGTAGTTCTGGTGGGCGAGGGAGGACAAGATCTCGGGTGGGAGTTGGAGCCATGGTCCATGAAATGAAGAGATGTAGCGCCAGTGTCTTTGCGAGAAGTGGTTAGAGGGATTGTTCTGCCGTGCATATACCACAGACTACAGTCCAGTTTCGCAGACGTGAGAGTTGTCTTGGGTGAGGCGGCTTAAAGTGAAAACATGGCACGTACTTACTTGTTCCTGCAGATGATAAGGCTGGACCCGGGAGGATATTCGGGCGGCGCGTTCTGAGCGCCAGTCTTTTTCTTGGCCATGGCGCATGAACAGTCCTCTGCAGCAAGTAATACAATCAAGGAGTGGTTGACATTGCGTGCGTGGTTGGCGTAGTGCTCAAATGTTTCGTGCTCGATTGTTCCCGAATGCGACCTGGAAACAGCTCGGAACTGGCGTCACCAAAAGTGCAATGGAGAAGTGGTTTGCCGAACCCTTGCTTTCATTCGACTTTCCCCTCTTCATGGCACTTCACTCACCCCAACTCTAATTACCTAGGTAATAGGAACCGCCCGCGATCTACCTCTTATGTACATAACTATCATGTAGGAACGTGGCCGAATCTGTCATTCGTCCAGCTAAACACGCATTCATTTTCATGCTTTTTCTATCAACCATATCTCTTTAACCATCATCTTGTCGAGGATTATGACTTGTCTATATAGAGGCAGATACATCGTCCCGACCTCAGATGCCCAGCGACGAGCGGCCCAATACTTCCACAGCTCGACAAGATGAGAGCCATCCTATCGTTACATCCACAAACACTCCCGACCTCACCTACCCCGAAGGAGGCCTCCAAGCATGGCTCATAGTCCTAGGAGCATGGTGCGGCATGACAGGCGGCTTAGGAATCACCAACAGCATCGCGCCCTTCCAACAATACATCGGCCAAAACCAACTATCCAACCACCCAGAAAGCGACGTAGGCTTAATCTTCTCTCTCAACCTCTTCCTGACCTTCTTCGGCTCCATCCTCATCGGCTCAATCTTCGACGCCATTGGTCCTCGTCTCCTCGTCCTCGCCGGCAGCATTTGCATCGTAGCTTCCCTCATCCTTCTGGGCGAATGTACAGCGTACTGGCATTTCATCCTAGACTTCTCAATCCTCGGTGGGCTCGGCAGCTCCCTCTTATTCACACCTTCAATCGCCGTAGTAGGCCATTATTTCTTCCGCAAAAGAGCCTTCGCCACAGGCCTCGCAATGACAGGTTCTTCCATGGGCGGCATCATTTTCCCACTAGTTTTCAACGCGATCCTCGCACGAAACAACTTCGCCTGGGCGACCAGAACTCTAGGCCTGATCGTCCTCTTCCTCGTCGCAGTCGCAAACCTCCTCCTCCGCAGCCGCCTGCCCAAAAGCAAACTCAGCCTGCGCACTCTCCTCCCTGACTTCCGCATCTTCGCAGACGGCACAGGCTGCCTAGCCTTCTGCACAGCAGGCCTCTTCTTCATGGAACTCGCTCTCTTCGTCCCACTAGCCTACCTAACCTCCTACAGCGTCGACCACGGTCTTCCAGAATCCTTTAGCTACCAGCTCATCGCCATCCTCAATGCCGCGAGCGTTGCTGGCCGCGCCCTTCCAGGTTTCATCGCCGACAAAGCAGGACGATACAACACCATGATCGCCATGCTCTTCCTCTGCGCGCTTTCGACACTCTGCATCTGGCTCCTCGCTGCACCAACAGACACCGTTCGTCCGCTGGTGATTTTGTACGCGGTCGTTTTTGGCTTCGCATCGGGTAGTAATCTGAGCTTGACGGGGCCGCTGGTGGGGCAGTTGTGTGAGACTTCGCATTATGGGCGGTATTATTCTACGTGCTATGCTGTTGTTAGTTTTGCTACGTTGATTGGGATCCCAATTGCGGGACAGTTGTTGAAGGTCAGTGATGGGGAGTATTACGGGTTGATTGCTTTTACTGGGGCGGGTTATGTTGTTAGTGCGTTGTGTGTGTTGTTCGTTAGAGTTGTTAAAGTTGGGTGGCGGGTGAAGGCCGTCTTTTGATATTCGTTGGCTGTGTTGTTGTAAATGGGTCTGCAGATATTCAGATGGGGGTTGCATATGAAGCGTGAGGAGTGCGGTCGCTTTTGTCGACTCCCACGCTTTTGACTATATTGACCATTAGAGAAATGGGTGAAGTTCACAAGGAGGTATATGTTTGTGTGATTTCGCAAAATATGACTATCAAATAATAAGTTCTCAGTTAGACTCGAGGGTCAAAGGGTATCCGCAGTGACTTTGGGAAAAGATGAACAGATCTCAAAACAACAATGAACAAAATGTCCGAAACTTCGACATTCTCGTATAACAAAAGGAAATGAGGTCGTTAATATGTCTTCGTGGTGTGGTAATCATCACCATGCGCCAAGGGAAAAGATGATGATGATGATGATGATGATGATGAACATGCTTCCCGCGCGATGGGAAGAATCAAGGTATACGCTCGCGGCAAATGGCTTGGAAAAAAACAGAAAATTAGACAGGCTTTCTGCTCAATGGCGCTGCCTGCCATCGAATTCTTCGAAGCGCTGGAAGGGTCTTTCGGAGTCCAGCAGCATGCTGACGGGCGGCCAGTGCCTTTGAGCTTCAGGCGTTGCTGCTGCTGTTGAAGGTACGGGGCTGGGGAGTTCGGGGACTTCGGGGTCGGAGTCGTGTGTCGTGGTGGATTTGAGCTCGCGTACGGAGGACTGGTTGCCGAGCGTCGTGCTGCCGTCCGTGTAGTGGGCGGATTGGCGTTTGCGGCGGTAGAGGGTACGGACGCTGGGGATGCAGACGGCGAGGATGGCGACGGTGGGTTCGATTGTTGTCCAGACTGCGACGTCAACGATGTAGTCTGTTTGGGCGATGAGTTAGTAAGGGTTTACTGATTTCTGATGGTTGGGTTAGATCTTACAGGTAAAGTCGGCCTCCTGCGCTCCATCCGTCATTTCCAGAAGAGCGATGAGGCGGATGATATCGAAGATGAGCGTGATGAGACCCAGGGCAAACATGGTGATAGCTCCGGTCTTTAATCTCTTGTTGAGTTGCAGCCTCATGACCTCTCGAATAGGGACGACGATGATCAGGAGATCGGTGACGATGTTCGGGATTTGCAGGCCGTAGTAGAAGGGGATGATGGGAATGCAAGTCTTGTCCTCTTCAGGGATCATCATATTCCAGTTTGCTTCCATTGGAACACACAGGAAGAAGGCTGTGAGGATAATACCGGCTCCCCAAACTGCAACGATGGTGATGAGAACATTGATTTGCCAGTGGAAGCTCCTTGAGTGGTGCGAGAATAGTCTGCGGTACTGCATGAGAATCGACAGCTTGACGAAGGTGATGCAGGCTGGGTAGAGGAAGGAGCCAGTGTATTGGACCTGGATGTGATGTGAGTAAGCCGTCCAAAGATATGCCTCGCGTCCATCAGCATACCTTCGCGAATGTCTCCAGAGTCTCCATGCTGAGGGTATTGATGTGTCGCCCGAGTCCATTATTCAACACTGCCCACGATTAGCTATGGACACCCAGGTCCAAACTTGCAATGCCGACTCACGTAAGATACCTCCAATATCAATACCGAGCTTGCACAGGAGCGCCATGTAGATAAACCAATCTTCCCAATATGTCTTCATCCCCTGGTATCGTCGTGCGATGAAGCGCATGATCACCGCGGTAAAAGAGAGGAACAACGCGACCACTGTCGCAGCGACGACCTTGTAGCCGACATTGTCCTCCGCGCCCGCCATGGTACTGTATGAAAAGGTATGTCGCTCAGATAGGTAGACCAGACGCACACCTCAAGACCAACAGAAATGCTGGCCAGGTGCAGGAATGAAGAATGCCAGCGAGTCAAAACGGGTGCGAGGGAGCTACAAGATGAGGAAGCGCAGGGTTCTTCAACGTCTATGAGAACGTGCGTGGCGCGATCTCAGGGACGTGCTAAAGTCAGAAGAGGATGGGGTATAGAAAGCAACAGATGTGTGAGACATTGGAAGACAAAGCGAGCCAGATGAGGCTATATGTGCTCCGAGCAGAGTCCCAATCAGTGTCATCAGCGGCGGGTTCTCCGATAGGGATCGAATCTGCCCTTCTTACCACGATCTGCCGGGGAGGCGATGGCATCGTGCCGGACGTCTGGGTTTGCTGCGAGACGACGGAAGCGTGTCTTGCTCCATGCTACTAGCAATGCAAGGGACCAGCAAGAGCCTACCCGGCAAGAGACGTACATACAGTAGCTGGATTAGCGGGCCGGACAGGCTGGCACGTAGAGATTGATGGCTGCGGGCCGAACTCCAGTGGCGAGCGGAGATGCAAGCGAGGGTCCAACGGCGTGAACGGGTTTGCCCAATGGCGAGTAGGCAGGCGAGAGGGGAAGATGCTGTGATGCTTATGTCGAGACGCATATTGACGCTGTTCAAGACCCAGAAGGCTGCTCGTTGTGGAGGCGAAGAGGGAGATCTTCTCACTTCCCCACTCCCCGGGAGGCTCTTGCGCGGTTCACTGGGGCCAATTCGACATGGCGCAAAGTGACAGCTGCAGCTAGATCTGCTTCCGGGCTGCGAGGCGTTGAAGAGCCTTTTTGGTGGTGCGTTTACTGGTTTAGAGCTGGCAGCTGAGCGAGCCAGTGTCACCGGTATGCCGTGTTCGGTGCCAAATGCGTGAAGGAGCATGGATGAAGAGATGCCTGCTGCGATCGAGTGGCTGACTGTCGGATGACTGGGGGCGCCAGCACATCGCACAATTACCTCTTGCCTCGCGGTGTGTATGCTCGGCATGTCACCTCAGTCGCGAGATCGGGTTCGTGCTAAACGATGATGTTTGCTGCAAAAGCTGAGGCGCTTATAGCCCGGGTTGATGGGCCAATATGTGCGGCCCGGTGGCGGTTCCCTCTGGTGTGCATGCTAGCGCAAGGTCAAGACTCTGCCCTTCGCGCGCGGCATCACCCCCGCGCCATTTGGAATGCTCTTTTCGACCGAGATCCATTATTCTCATGCCACATCCCGTTCTTCGGCCCGGGGCTCGACGGCGTGCGAACTTTGATGAATAGCAATCTCTCCACTATATGTGGACTCGACCAGATCTTGAACCATTCTGCGGACCGTTTCCAACGCTGTCGTCTGAGTCTATGCCATCGATCACCGACCGTTTCCGAGATCCCCTCGAGGCCAGTCACGACTATTACTACTGTGCTACTGTAGTCTGTGGTCATCTCGGCTTGCCGACAGTCTAAGCGCCCTTTGCGTTGGGATTGTGCGTTCATCACGCGTCTTTATAGCGCTGGCCCAGCCGTCCCAGTCATGAGAGTAGTCCAAGTAGACTACTCATCCTACTTTTCATGACGTTCATCAGCGTAACCTGAATATGTACTGTACGTCCATTGCTGTGTACTGATCGTGCTTCAAAACTGTCTACCAGGTTTTGTTCTGCTCATACGCACCATGCCAGTCTGCCGGGTCTATCAATTTCCCTTGTGAGCAATCAAAAGCTGAAGCTGACTTTAGCGTTGTAACGTTGCCTGGCCAGTAGACCAGCCTAGGAAGTTAGGTCTCGCTTTGGCAGCGCTCGTGATGCTATCATGTCGTCGTTCTGTGCTTGCATCCGCGACAACTCTCGGTTGGAAATCTTCCGCTCAACGCAAGTGCTCTTCGCCTATACCCAAGATCGTATCACATCGGCCCAAGGCTCTGGAACGATCTGGCTTATTATACGCCAAGCGTGCAAGAGCGCGATCCCATCGTCCCAACTGACACATAAGCTCAATGAGGATTACGCATGCCTAAGCGATCTTTTTCTGGTTGTTTTTCCGCCATCCGGGTCTGCGGGCTCGAGACAAGAACCCCTCCTGTATCTGCACCTGCAGGCGCGTGAAAGGAGACAGGATGCCGAGCAGAAAGGAGCAGGAGACGAGTCGCATTATGCGCTCAACATCTCCACTGCTGCGTCCCCCGTCGCATGCATGCACGAACGCATGCATGTCCCCCATGCACTACCTGTGTAGAGTAGATGTACGTACGATCACACCAGCAGTTCGGCGCACCAACGCACCGTGCCTCTAGTCGGAGCGCTGCCTAGTACCTCATTTCGATCATCCAATCACAACTCTGCATTGGTATTAATACTTGATCAGTAGTTATATACTCCATCCCTATTCCAATTACCCTCGGCTTTCACTCGCTCTATGGCCTGTTTCACCCTTTTCGCGACCATTGGGGCATATCTCACGGGGTCTAGGGCTTTCGTTTCGTTCGCATCGCGTTGCTCTTCAGTCAAACCCGCCGTCAGCCATGGCACGCCCTGAGTGCCTCCGCAATTTTCGATCAGATCTTCCACCATAGAGATCGTAAAGAAGCCTCCTGTGATCACGGCTTCGGGTCGCCGAGAATAGTCTTGAGTCCCTAAGCCTTTGAAAGTGGGATTTGTGGGCTGCTTCTCTGAAAACAGAAGTGGGATGTCTTTGGCGGCTAGGTCGGCTGAGTTGATGAAGTGAATTACTGTAGCAAGTCAGTTTGGTCGCTGTGATATAGAGCAACATCATTACGCACCTTCGATATCCGGCTTCAAAGCCTCTGTTATTGGGCGGCCGACAAGATCAGAGCGGCCGAGCAAGATGATGGGAGTGGCTTGAGCTGCCATGTTCGAGAAACGATGTCTGATCGTTGGAGCAGAATGTATGTTTGATGTTGCGACAAGAGCTGGCCGAAGCATCTGCCTGAAGAACATGGCGACAAATGTCTCTAAATACACCTGTCCAAGGATTCTTTGCTGACAGAGCTGGAGTTTCTCCGCCAAAGGGGCGCACTGTACAGGCTGGGATTGAAGATCACAGGATCTCAGCTCTCCCCGCCCACCGATGCAGCCTGAACGCACCAGTGTGGTGAAGAAGGATCACGCTCACGTGCCTTCAGATACGCGGTTGTCGGAGGTTTACGGTATCCGACGCTTCAAGAACTTAGATACTCCAAGATCTTGGTTTTTTCCAAGGCTTTTGATGACAAAAGATGGAGGTTTTATGAGGCGGTGTTCTACGTGCCAGGAGGAGCACGATCAGCTTTCTCGCATGGCTTCGCACCGAGCTCCCCGAAGTGATGACAAACCTCGCTGACCTGCTTCAACGTACGGGACAACAACACTTCCGCGTTGAACTTACTGTAAGTCGGTGCCGAATCTGGCCAATATTTCGCAGTTTTGAGCTCGCGGTTGTTTGCTGGAAAAGAGTTGTTGGTTGAGGTGGTACAAACACGCCAAGAACAAAAGACCGAATGTGGCAAATCCGTACGACCATTTCACAATCTCAAGACTAACAATCACCAAACCACAGCCAGATAAGGAAACACCCACAGAAAACGCTGCACTTTCGTCTTTTTTTAAGAAAACACCCAACTCTCGAAAATGGAATGACACCCACCGACGCGCAACGCCGCACCTGGAACCGCGGACCTTTCCTGGACCTCTTCCCCCGTCTGCCCCCAGAAACGCTCGAAAACCTCCTCGACCTCAGCCTCTCCAAAAACGCAATCTACAACCTCTCCGAATCAAAGCACTGGAACAGCATCCGACTAACAAGCCTAACAGTCGCGCACTGCCGCCACCAGTGCACGGACTACGACGCTCTGCTGCGCGACGGCGTTGAGCGCTATGAGGCTCGCAAGCGCACGGCGCAGGCTGTGTGGAAGTGTTTGAGGCTGTGGTGTCCTTGGGATGATAGTAATCCTGTGTTGGAGAGGTGTTGGAGGGTTAGTGTGTTGAGGCCGGAGGAGAGGGAGCCGGGGTGGGATCCGATGGATTTGGATGAGAGTGAGGATGAGAGGGAGGAGGGTGGTGAGGAGGATGGTGATGGGGGTGAGCCTATGGATTTAGATTGATGGATTTTATGACTTTTTAGTTTGAATCTTCAGCGGTTGAGAATTACAATTCTTACACGTCTATGCTATGATACTATTATGTACAACAGGAGCGTCATCTCGGAAGGAAACCCCCTTCAGATCATGGTGACTGGTGGCTAAGTTGGCCCTGGTTCAGCATGGCCATTGGTGGGCAGTGCTGTATCGCCTGCATCCTCCGTGGCTTCACCTGCAATACCATTTAGTGTGGAATAATTGACGACAGATGCCTCTGTTGTTCCAGAGTCCTGCATCATCCTCCGCCGATGCCCATCAACAAGCTCAGGAGAAGGCTTTGAATGCAGCCAAATCTCGTTACCCGTATCGTCAAGCGACTTCCCTTCCCGTTCGGCCTTGACTCTCTTCAACTTGCGGAACAACTTAGGACTAGTCCGATAGATCCACTCATGGCGAATCTTCAATCGAGCCGCAACCCACTTGTTCTTCGGCCTGTGAAGCTGTGAAGACGGAATCCGGTCCAGCGGACTCAGTTCACTCTCCAGAATCTCCTCACTCTCGAAAGAGCGAAACCCTCCCGTCAGACTTGGCGGCATTACTTGGCTGAGAAATTCCAGACTGGCGTTGACGTTTATATCTAGGGCTCTTCGGGGGCTTGCTACGGCTTTCAGGAAGAGCGAGCAGACGTGTGGGTACAAGAGTGGGAAATCTGATTGCGAGATGTGGACTGTTCCACGGACGGTCAGCAGCCAAGCGGGGACTGGCTCTGGTGTTGATTGTGCTTCTTGGACCATCGAATCCACTTTGTTGAAGTTTTCTGGCCAGTAAGTGAATGCTTCGCTGTTGATGGCGAGGAGAGGTGCTCTGATGCGGTGGTACGTATCATCCTCGCTCGGTGGCCGTGTGCCACCGCCCCAAATGTCGTAAATAATTCCCTGAGAGTAGTACTGTAGGTCGTCTCTGTTCCGCAGCATCTCAACGACCGTTGCGGCCCCAAAGCTGTGGCCGCAAGCGGTAACATTCTCAAGATTTATTCGTCCTTCCCACGCTTTCCAATCGACACCCTCCAACCCGTACGAGCTAGAGCCATGATAACCCTTGCGGCGTAGATTATGTGAAGCAATTTGCTCACCATTACCAGACGAAATGGTACACATAATCTTGTAAGCTTCCTCAATCTCAGCCATGCGCAGATCAATCTGAGCTTGACGAAGCTCAGTATCGACGCCTTTGGGATTGTTTGGCCCGGTATCGTAAGGGTTCTCTTGCGGGAACATGTAGTCGACTATATCATAGCCTCGTTTCTTCTCTGCTTCCCAATGGTCCACATCACCATGGGACTCGCGCTCTTCACGGCTGCCATAGCCCGTCTTTGCATGATTGACGTATGTGCGTGGGCTCGATCCGTCTCTGTGCTCTACTGCGCAGACTACGAAGCCGTAGCTTGCAAACTCGCCGCAAAGCGATGAGTACATGGTGCGCGTGCCACCCAGGCCATGCGAAAACATAATAAGTGGAAAGCGTGGGAGGCCCTTCGTGCCTGGTGGCTTCTCACCTTCCTCTGTCTTTACACTTTCACCGCCTTTTTTGAGGTTCGCGTTCGGAGCCCAATGTCGAGCGATACCCGCGTTGCGATAAGCAGGCAGTTTGGTGAACAACGCTGGGAGGAAGAGTGGCAACGTAACAGCAGTCGGCAGACCCGCGAAGTCGCCATAACCCTGGGCCATTCCGTACCGCGGACGACCGAACCATAATTGGCGTGACAGTCGAGAATTCTTAGGTGGTTCGTGGCTTTCCAGATTGGCCGGGTAGTAGACAGTCATCAGAACTGTTTCCAGCTGGAGAACGTGTTTCTTCTTCCGTGTAATATGAGATACAACCCTCGGGTTTTCGACGGGCATCTCAATCTCCATGGTTCCAATGCTGTATGGGCCTGTGTAGGTTGGCAAGGACCGCCCTGGGAACCACCATCGGTCTCGCAGCCCACGAGGGGGACGTGGCTTTGGCTTCTTTGCATGAGGGACTTTCGAAGTGTGCTCGCTGCCCAGTACTGGGTGATTCCCTGGCATTGGCATTTTGGCGACTGGATTACGGTTTGCACTTGATGTCTTGAAAAGAATTCGTCTGGCATGTACAACAATGGGTTTTGACAAAAGGGGGCTGTTGTCAGTTTAGGCAAACGGATCGCCTGTTGAGCCTGTCAACCTGTTGTCAACACCCAGCATTCATGATTCCAAATCCTCATTTTCCGCTGTGCGCTGATGGGAACAGGCGGAATTCCGGAACATAGCATTTCAATGCACCGAAGACGAATTGTGGCTATGCAGCTTCAAATCTCATTGTGCTGTATGAGCGTGAGCGGAACACGTCGGCAACCAACGGTCGTCGTTGACTGACGTCACGGCGGCAAGTGAAAAAGCAAAACCCCTTCAGCGAGCACTCGCACATCTCCTCGGTCGTTGTGTTTCTATGATATTGACGGGAGGCGAACGCTGGATTACCTAGATAACCACGATTGGCTTTCTCGAGTCTGTAACAGCTCCAAGAAGTGGCGTATCAATGTGAGCCAGGCGGTTATGCTTTGGATTGGGGTGTGTGTGACGAGAGCAACACGCAACTGTCATGCATACGTTTTTGGTATCCTCGATACCAGGTGACAAAACCCCATGGCTCATCGCGGACCGGAGGATTCGACAAGAATGGTTTGCGTCAAATCCACGTGGCTGCCAGTTGCTGTTGGCGCTTGAGTGGGTTTTAATCTTCAAACTAGATTTGTTGCAACTTTCAGGTGCATTGGTGGTTGGAAAGCAATCCAGACATCCAGCAGATGTGTACATTTTTGAAGAGGAGGAATTTACATGTATGAAGAAGTTGAACGAAGCACGTCCAGGCCTTTTGCTTGGTGGTCTCCCTTGGCTTGGTGGAGCGTGTAACATTGGCAGATGCTCTCATCTGTCCTCAATCGAAGTGCCATTTGAACTATTCTTGTCGCCGACTTCACGAGTAACAAAGGAATTTCTAGACAGAATAATGACAAGGCTTATGTATATAGATAATTTAGACATTTACTGTAAAAAGTAAATAAATATGTGTTGGTCCATGTCGCGCAGCACCAACCCTTACCCTTGACCTTGAGCGTTTGCCTAGGCGTCACCTTGGCTGTCGTCCGCAATCTACCATTATCGCTGTCCTATCAAGAGGCATTTCTCGACTCGTGATGATAATATGTCTTCACATGAGGTACGTAACAGAATAATCCTCGAACGTTATAGGTATTGGGTGCATAAATTCTGATTTTCGCTTTGTCTAGACGGTGTTCATAAGCTAGGAGTAGCAATTCGAATACCTCTTCGTGTTCTTGTCTCTGAGTTGATTCACAGCAACAGACCACCATAACGCCCTTTTCGCCTTATCGCCGACTTGCATTCACTTTCCTTCCATGTGGCTATATCACTAGTAGCATAGAGCTCAGCCAAATTTGCGCACAGGGCAGCCTTGCCTATTTGCGGGTTCCTGCATACGATACTCTGATATCCTGACAGGAACACGACAGCTACAGCAGCATCACCAGACGACTTCCAATGCTGCTAGAGTTTTACTCATCTGCGCAAAGTGACGAGTAATCCTCACTACTCGCTTGGCTAGCATTTCAGCCGACTCAACGCGAAACATGACAGCTTTCGCTTGAATCACATCAACATCAAACAAAACGCCGTAAGCTTTCTTACTGGAGCTTTGGTACCTTTTTGCTTATCTGTGATGAAATATCCCACAGCTGCATCGCTACGGCAAATCCATACGCCACGCGCAATACCGACCTAATCTAAGCCCAGACAGGGTTAATGGCCTGTCACCCAAGAACGCCAGCTGCAGCGGCCCGCCGATGTCGACTGGGATTCTTATCAGTACAACGACATCCACTCACAACACGCCTGGCAACCTTCCATCTCACCACAAACGCTGCTTTCCGGACAGCGTGCCATCCTGTTGGCGCTCTCCAGCTCCGGGGAAGGAGCTCATCCTGGTGGTAATTCAGGGACATGTACCTGAGTGCAGGTCGCAGCACACTCACCCTGGTCCCGGGGAGCAATGGCCGCCTCGCATGACAGGCCGCTAGAATCTTGGAATAATCAAGCTGGTAGGTTGTGATTTCAGCGCGATTGGGATTACGGGGAATTGCGCGGTCACACCCAAGTACCGCAGCAATGGGGGCTCATAAAACAAACCCCCCTCGGACCCCTCGCGCGTGCGTTGTCTTTCCCGCAAATAGGTCTCATCCTGTCTGTGTGAGTTCTTATCTGTGACCGGTAGAATTCTTCCGAGCACGCGAAAAAGGATTGGCCGGAGCGGAGGGTCTGGAACGATACATAAACAAAACCCTCCTTCGCTACCTTCGGCATCGAACGCCTCAACTGCACGGTCGGCCGCAAACATACGAGGGAGCGTTCCTTCGTGACACCACTCCAGCACGACACGCTCCCCGACCGGCTACTTGCAGGCTCTTGACAGGTCGGTAGTACGAGATTCGGAACCGCCATCGACGCCTCAGACTGCTCCTTCGCAGACGCCTCTTTTCTCGACCGGGACATAGCTGCATTTACACTCATTTTCTGTCAAGTCTGGCCTGAGGATATCGCCACTTCGTCGCAAGACGCTCTTCTCTCACCGTCTCTCTTCCGTATACATATATCGATCAAGTCGCCGACATGTCGACATCTTCGACTGAGCAGCTGGATAACCTGCCTTACGTTCCTTTACTTGAGTACAACAACACGGCGGCGACAGGCGGCGACTCTCTCCGAGATGACTTGAACGTTTACTATCAGGCTGGCGATATTGCCTGGATGCTTGTGTCGACTGCATTGGTATTGCTCATGATCCCGGGAGTTGGGTATGTTACTTTCGAACAGCATACGAGAAAACTTTGCTGATGCGCTCCCCCATCCAGCTTTTTCTACTCCGGCCTTGCACGTCGCAAGTCGGCACTTTCGCTGATATGGCTTTCGGTCATGTCCATTGCTGTCGTCAGCTTCCAATGGTTCTTCTGGTAGGACGATGTAAAATCATGTACTGTCTCACAGCATACTGACCCAATAACAACAGGGGCTACAGTCTCGCCTTTTCTCACAACGCCAACTTCTTCATCGGCAACCTCGACAACATCGGGTTCAGAAACGTCCTCGCAGCCCCCAGCATCGGGAGCGACAAAATCCCCGATTTGATGTTCGCCCTCTACCAGGGCATGTTCGCCTGCATCACCGTCGCTCTCGCAGTAGGCGCCGTAGCCGAACGCGGCCGGATGTTACCCTGCGTAATTTTCATGTTCGTTTGGACTACCATTGTCTACGACCCCATCGCCTGCTGGACTTGGAACAGCGCCGGTTGGGCTTTCCAAATGGGCGGCCTAGATTTTGCAGGCGGCACGCCAGTGCACATTGCTTCTGGCGCGGCTGCTCTTGCCTACTCGTATGCTTTGGGCAAGAGGTCGGGACATGGAACGCAGGCGCTGAATTTCAGACCTCACAATGTCACGCACATTGTCATTGGCACTGTGTTCCTCTGGGTGGGCTGGTTCGGTTTCAACGCTGGATCGGCGCTCAGTGCCAATCTCCGCGCGGTGATGGCGGCGGTGGTCACGAACATTTCGGCCGGCGTCGGAGGCGTCACTTGGTGTCTAGTCGACTACCGTCTCGAAGGAAAATGGTCGACGGTAGGATTCTGCTCCGGCGTCGTCGCCGGCCTAGTAGCCATCACGCCAGCATCCGGCTTCGTACCAGCCTGGGCAGCAGTCCCATTCGGTGTTATCGGCGGGATCGGCTGCAACTTCGCAACACAGCTCAAGTACTGGATCTCAGCCGATGACGCGCTCGACATCTTCGCCGTGCACGGCGTTGGCGGCATCATTGGCAACATCCTCACTGCTTTCTTCGCCGCAGACTACATCGCGCACCTCGACGGCGCCACCGTGATAGAAGGCGGCTGGCTCAACCAGAATTGGAAACAACTCGGCTTCCAAGTCGCCGATTCCGCCGCCGGTATGGCCTGGAGTTTCACAATCTCAATCATCATCCTATACGTCCTGAACCTCATCGGCAGCGTGTTCCCCAGCATGCGTTTGCGCGCCGACGCGAACGAGGAGGAACTGGGGATCGACGATGTGGAGCTCGGCGAGTTCGCTTACGACTATGTCGAGCTCATTCGAGACGTCAAACCGGCTTCCATGGGGTTGCATTTCGACGAGGATGATTTTGAAGGTGAGGTGCATAGCCAGCGGAGCCATAGTCAGGCTACCATGAGGCCTGTGGAGAAGGGTGGTAGTTATCCCATGCGGACTTTGAGTCGGGGAGCTGAGGAGGGGAGGTCGAGATACGATCATGCTGGTGTGGGCGTGGCGTCTTGACAATCAAGGAGGGAGGGCCATGTGAGATTGCCTTCGGGTGTGAAGGAATCGGGAGAGGTGTGATTTCCATGTGGTACCCGCTTTTTCATTTCACGACTTTTGTTCAGAGGCTTTGTTATCGTTTGGGTCTCGCCCATCGACCGCCATACTCTAGCACTCCTGGCGTTTTGTGCTCAGGCTACATATTTTCTCCTTGATGTATAAATACGTACCTTACCCATAATATTCTCTCACTATATTCCCATCGCTTACCCTCGGCTCGGCACAATAATGCATCCAACAAGCGATAGCGCGGACTGCAAAGGTACAAGGCATCAGCTTTCAGCTCTAGGAGGTATGTGACGCAGCGGGCGGCTGAGCAACAGAGGGTATGACGTACGTTCGGTGGGAGGCGAGCATTCACCTCGACGGGAGATAACACACGCAAGTAAACAACCCGCTCCTTCTTCTCGGAATACAATCCACACCTCTCAAGCCCATCACCAACACTCTCGATCTTCCAGAAACCGATTTTTCAACTTACACACCCCATATTACCACCAACGACCGCAACCATGCCCCTCGTCGTCCCCGGCCTCACGTCCAACAGCAACGACTCCAGCGACCTGACGTCGCAGTGGATGAACCAGCTGATGGGCAAGAAAATCGGCGAGGCTTCTAATGAAACTGTATGGCCCTCTTCATTCCTCTAGACGTGTCTATCATACACGACACGAGCTCCACCTGCAAAGACACAAGCTTCACTCAGGCTAACACCCCCAGCAGACCTTTGCCAAAAGCGACCTCCCCAAGGAACACCGCGTGATTAAGGAGGGGGATATGGCGACTATGGATCACAAGCCGGAGAGGTGAGTCTGCTTACGACTGTCGTGGTATATGTTTGGTTTGGAAGCTGACGACTTTGGGTTTGCAGACTGAACATTCACACTGGAGAGGATGGAACTGTTAAGAAGGTCACGCATGGTTAGAGGGATACCTCCTAGGATCTGTGGGATCGAGGTACGAAGCATTGCACGTTTGCTACGATTTATGAGGGAATGGACTGGAGGGAATATGGGAGGATAGTTTGGAAAGTATGGAATTTAATCGTTTCTTCTCTCCTGCCTACTGTATATTCTTGTGTCTGCTTGTGGCATGTTCTGTGTACTGATAAAGAATGTGCATTACCATGACTTCAACTGACTGCTGTACTTCATGACACCCTCGCACATCCGGAGGAAGCCATCAGAGTGCTCGCGGTCAGTGCTTCTTCTGGACTCTGCCCAGTGACGGACCCGCTTCGTTGTCGGAGACCCTCCCACGTGCATGAATGTGAGAATGGTGATGGCAAGAGGGATTGGATTGACTCTCCGCGGCAAGCGATAGTCGCAGAATAGCCTTGTGAAACTCTTGTAACGGTGCAATCGATTTCAAGTATTTTTACTATCCGATGCGGACAGAAATACTGGCAGATGCGCGCTTTTCACACAACTTCAAACATCCACTTGGGTGGGACTCCATCTCCTAAGTGACGACGAGACTAAAAAGCTCAAGCGGGGATTTTTCCAACGCCGAGACGATCCTCTCGAGCCCTTTCAGGTTTCTCTAAATTTGTAGGTGGCATGCTGACGGTGAGTGTCGTATTGCGGATGTTGATGGACATTCGAGATTACAGACCATGGAAGTATATCCAGTGATCATGTCGGAGATCAGTCAGACTCAAGTGCTCATTATCGTCGACAACAACATCAGGCCACGGTGGTGAACTCCTTCAGAGAGAAAGTGAGAAAGGTTGAGCCGAGCGACAAATGGCGCGGGGCAGAGAAGTGGGACGATTTGCACCGGTACTTGCAAGACTTGCTCTCACGCCCAGCGAGTGGCAGTTGCGACTACATGAGCCTCTTGCGCTGCGACCACCTCTGCCAATCCACCCAATCAAATTCCTCCCCCGCACCTCACAACTGTGGCCTTTTACCGCCCTGCAAGGGCATGAGAATTTTAGGAGCAAGACCCTGCCCCGCCCATCACTCGACTCTGTATATTGTTCTCTTCCCTCCTCCCTCCATCCACCACAATCCTTCCTACCTCTCACTCTCTCTCTTCTTTCTTGATACCCCCTATACCCCTACCCAACACAACCCCCCACACATCATTCACAATGGGTTCCGAGCCTGCCAAGCAGTACAAGGTCGCCGACATCAACCTGGCGGCCTTCGGCCGCCGCGAGATCGAGCTCGCCGAGCAGGAGATGCCCGGTCTCATGGCCACCAGAGAGAAGTTCGGCGCTGAGCAGCCTCTTGCTGGTGCCCGTATTGCCGGCTGTCTTCACATGAGTGAGTTTGCCACCAATCGCCAGCGCCAACGCTGTCACGCCTTCACCGCACCCAAATGCTGACATTCCTCGCCTCGCAGCCATCCAGACCGCCGTCCTCATCGAGACCCTCAAGGCCCTCGGTGCCGAGATCACCTGGTCTTCCTGCAACATCTTCTCCACCCAGGACCACGCCGCTGCCGCCATCGCCGCTGCCGGCATCCCCGTTTTCGCCTGGAAGGGTGAGACCGAGGAGGAGTACAACTGGTGCCTCGAGCAGCAGCTCAAGGCTTTCCCCTCCGGCAAGCCCCTCAACCTGATCCTCGACGACGGTGGAGACCTTACTGCCCTTGTCCACAACAAGTTCCCCGAGCAGCTCAAGGGCTGCTACGGTCTCTCCGAGGAGACCACCACCGGTGTGCACCACCTTTACCGCATGCTCAAGAACGTCGGCAAGGACCACGGCCTCCTTGTCCCCGCCATCAACGTCAACGACTCCGTCACCAAGTCCAAGTTCGACAACCTTTACGGCTGCAGAGAGTCCCTCGTCGACGGCATCAAGCGTGCCACCGATGTCATGATTGCTGGCAAGATCGCTGTCGTCGCCGGTTACGGTGATGTCGGCAAGGGCTGCGCTGACGCCCTCCGCTCCATGGGTGCCCGTGTCCTCGTCACCGAGATCGACCCCATCAACGCCCTCCAGGCCGCCATGGCCGGCTTCCAGGTCATCACCATGGAGGACGCCGCTCCCCAGGGTCAGATCTTCGTCACCACTACCGGCTGCCGTGACATCCTCGTTGGCTCTCACTTCGAGGCCATGCGTGAGGACGCCATTGTCTGCAACATTGGTCACTTCGACATTGAGATCGACGTTGCCTGGCTCAAGGCCAACGCCGTCGAGAAGGTCTCCATCAAGCCCCAGGTTGACCGCTTCACCATGAAGAGCGGCCGTCACATCATCCTTCTCGCCGAGGGCCGTCTTGTCAACCTTGGCTGCGCCACTGGCCACAGCTCTTTCGTCATGTCCTGCTCTTTCACCAACCAGGTCCTTGCCCAGATCATGCTGTACAAGGCCGGTGACAAGGAGTTCGCCAAGAAGTACGTCGAGTTCGCTCGCGCCATTGAGGGCGAGAGCGAGGCCTCCGGCCCCGTCAAGACTGTTGAGGAGTCCCAGGCCAAGAGCGACGTCAAGCGCATGGACATTGGTGTCTACGTCCTGCCCAAGATCCTCGACGAGCAGGTCGCCCTTCTCCACCTCGACCACGTCAACGCCAAGCTCACCAAGATGACCCCCGCCCAGGTCGAGTACATGTCTCTCCCTGTCGAGGGCCCCTACAAGCCCGACATGTACCGTTACTAGACGTATCGCACATGATGTCTTCTCATCATCAAGTGCCGTCTTTTCGCGCTACATTTCTGTTTTTCTAAGCTACGCATGACTTCGTTCAGTCTCAACCAGGACGATGGAAACGATTCAACATGATCTCTGTATTTCGCAAACGACTCCTTTTGCACGATACCATGTGGGGGGAATAAAAATTTCTTGTCTTCAACGGCATTGACCGCGGTTTGCTCTTGGCGGGAAGAGCTCGCGGTGGAAGAAAAAAAGCATCGCATGGCGTCGTCGGAGTTTCAACAACAAGGTACTCTTGTTTTTTTCCTTTTGGATTAGATGAAGAAAGAGAGGAAAATAGACAGCCTCCCTTCCACTCTCCTGGCTTCAACCCATGGACGGAAAGGTGAGCTGGTCTACCTACACTTTATATAAACACTTCATCAAAGTCGAATGCGTGATTATCACGCCACCACAATACTGCATCTTCTTTTATCATTTCACTGTTTTCTGTCCTTGATAAGATATCCCTCCAAGCTATCTTCACCAGCAGAGAGCATGTTATCTTCAGCCTCTGATACCAACGCCTGCTATCACCATACCCACAACATCCACCCAAAACGTGCTACTGTACCTGCCCATCCACACAAGCATGTCCCACCGTGCTAAGCCAAACTCTTATCTTTCCCCTCCGCTCTACCCGCCCTGCATCGCAACGATCACTTCACACAGAAAGTCCCTATCAAGCAGGTCTCACCACTACCAGCATACATACTACCATAGCCCATCCACGTTGTAACCACGAGGCTCAACCCCGCCCCAGCGGTCGGCTTGCCAGCCCGAAAGTTTACCCATATCAAGCTCGCCAAGCAGCGATCTCAAGCACTTTTACCTTCCCCTTGCGGCTGGCATTCAGGCCGGGATGAGGTTCAGGGTGGGACGGGGGAATGTTGTTGCGATGGGGGGAAGGCCTTGGGTTTCGGGACGTGGTTTTGAGAGGGACTTGGGGGGTGGGTAGTGCGGCTATCAATTTAGAAGGTAGTGTCTTGTGCTATCAGAGGCGGGGTTGGTGAATGATCTTTCGTCGGTATCGGCAAGGTAGGTTGGCTGTTGAGTTGTTGATCGCTTGTGGTAGGGGTATATAAGGTATGATGGTTTCGTTGGTGGAGTGAAGGGTGTTCTTTCGCTTTGCCGCTTCCTCTTGATTGTTTTGAGGCGTGGCTGTTTCTTTGTGGTTTTGCAACCATGGCTCCTAACGATGATCTTGTCGTCTATCGCACGCATTCTTCCGCTGAAGACGGTGTGGAAAAACCTACTTTTGAGGATGGAGACAAGGCGCTGGAGTTTTTGCGCTGTGAGGCTGAGGATGGAGAGGCGGAGTTTGTGGATGAGAGGGCGTTGGTGAGGAAGGTTGATTTTATGATTGTGTGAGTTACCTTACCTATATCCATCTCTACGAGTTTCTTCCAAAGAGTGCAAAATGCTCACGTTGTTACTTCTTCCCAGACCCATCATGTTCGGCTGCTACTGCCTGCAATACCTCGACAAATCCCTCCTCAACTACGCCTCCGTCATGGGTCTTCTGGAAGACGCCTCCCTCACCACGGAACAATACGGCACTCTCTCGCTAATCTTCTACGTCGCATTTCTTGCCTTCGAGATGCCCCACGCCTACATGATGCAACGCTTCCCGACGGCAAAATACCTCGGAACCATGGTGTGCTGCTGGGGCACGGTCGTTGCTTGCACTTCCGCTTGCAATTCTTACGGCTCCTTGGTCGCTGTGAGGTTTCTGTTGGGGATGTTTGAGAGTTGCATTAGCCCTTCGTTGATCCTTATTACGTCGATGTGGTATAAGAGGGATGAACAGCCGAAGAGAGTCGGGTTTTGGTATATTGGCGTCGGGGTGGCGACGATTCTGGGGAGTGTGATGAGTTTTGGGTTTCAGCACTATGGTGGTAAGACTTTCAGCGCGTGGCAGATCATGTTCCTCGTCGTTGGCTTGATCACAATCGTCATGGGTGGTGTGGTCATTCTCTTCCTCCCGGACAACCCGATGTCAGCGCGCCGCCTGTCGCATGCAGAAAAAGTCGCTGCTGTCGAAAGACTGCGCGAGAACCAAACTGGTGTTGAAAACAAACATTTCAAGAGCTATCAGGTCTGGCAATGCCTCTCGGACCCTCAAACCTGGCTTTTGTCGGTCATCACAATCGCCGCCTCAATCCCCAACGGAGCCGTGGGAAGTTTCCAATCCATCCTCATCAAAGGCTTCGGTTTCACAAACTACCAGACGACTCTGTTGCAGATCCCAGGTGGCGTTATCGCCGTCACGAGCGTCTTGTTGGCGACGTGGAGCGCAGCAAAGTTCAATGCTCGTGGCCTGAATGTGATTTTCTGGTCGCTTTTGGGCGGGATTCTGGGCGGGAGTTTGCTCGCTTTCGTTCCTGAGGATAATCGTGCGGGTAAGATGGCGGGCAATTATTTGACGCATGTTGTGGGCGCTTTCTTGCCTTGTTGTTATAGTTTTGCGGCGGCGAATCAGGGCGGGCATACGAAGAAGGTTACTATGAATGCTATTTTGTTGATGAGTTTTTGTTTGGGTAGGTTTGGTTGAAGCCTTCCATCTCACACTGACGGCGAGACAAACACTGACTGAGAATCTTTTAGGCAACATCCTCGGCCCTCTGACTTTCCGCGACAAGGACAAGCCGTTGTACGTGCCTGCGAAGGTTACGATTGTTGTCGTGGATTCCGTGGCAATTTTGACGGCTGTTGTTTTGCTACTTTATTATAGGTGGCAAAATAAGAGGAGGGAGAGCGCTGCTGTGGAACACAGGAGGGATGTTGAGTTTGCGGATCTTACTGATCGCGAGAATATGGAGTTTAGGTATAAGTATTGAGGATGGATTTGGGGGGATGTTTTCGGGAGGGGGGGGGTCAGTTTCCAGGGAGAATAAGTATGGGAGAATATCGAATCCAATGCAGCATATGGATACTTGTACTTTTGAGTTGACCGATTCGACTTGCTTTTGTTACTGTGATGCGTTGAAGCGCGAGGACAACAAAACGCCATGCGCCAAACATCATCCCGATATCGGCCGAACGTGAAAAATCTGATGATCAGATAGACGCTGTTTCAACGTGGGGCCTGGCAATTCCAATGGTGCCGTATGAAGAACATCAACTAGACCAAGCAAGTAAAAGCAATGCAGTAGTCCCTCGCGTACAGACAATCCTAACCCAGCCCCGAGCAAGCTAGCCTCCACTTCCAAGGGTCGCATTCGAGGAAAGACAAGAATGGGGACCGTGATTTCTCCGATGCTGGCGTGCTGGAGGTAGGGCTGGACTTCACTCGCATCCTGCTTAAAGTGCTTCTGTGCCCGCCAGACCGCCGGCAAGATGTTGCTCGATAACGCTGTCCCTGTGAGGACGTACGGTACTTGTGCTGAGCCAAGTTCGTCGGCTCAGAATACTGACAATATGAATCCGCATTCCACCATGACTGGCAAGGCGAACGCCCAACAAGATGTGCGTTCTGGAGATCTGGAGGCTTCTGGTACTGGACAACGTGAAGGCAATGCTAAATTCCATCAACTTGGATGGAAGCGATTGACCATCCTGGCAATGGTCGAAGCAATCGCTCTCGGAAGTCTGGGTCTGCCGAAAGCATTCGCCACGTTGGGCATGGTAGCAGGCGTCTTCCTGAGCATTGGCATTGGCCTTGTTGCCATGCACGCTGCATACAACATTGGACAGGTCAAGCTCAAGTTCCCTCAAGTCAGCCACTACGCAGATGTAGGCTCCTTACTCTTCGGCCGGATTGGTTCGAGCTTATTTGTCGGCGCCTTCGTGTCCCTGCTCATATTCGTTGTCGGATCCCATTGCTTGACTGGCGCCATTGCTTTCAAGGACATCGCTCAAAGCAACATCTGCTCAACAGCTTTCAGTGCCGTATCAGCAGCAGTCCTCCTTCTGCTCGCGATCCCACCCTCATTCTCCGACGTGGCGATCCTAGGCTACATCGACTTCGCCTCAATCATCCTCGCAATCGGCATCACAATGATCGCAACCGGCGTCCAAGACCGCGGAAGCCTCGGCGACCCCTCACCCTACATCCCCTGGTCCGCCTGGCCCAAAACCGGAATAACATTCGAAGAAGCTATCGTCTCAACCAACAGCATAGTCTTCGCCTACTCCTTCGGCGGCTGCCTGCCCTCTTTCATGAACGACATGCACACCCCAAAGGACTACGTGAAAACTCTCTGGTGGCTAGGCGGCTCCCAAATCCTAATATACACCCTCACCGGCTCAATCATCTACGCCTTCGTCGGCCAAACCGTGCAATCCCCCGCCCTCCTCTCCGCCGGCCCCCTGATCTCCAGAATCGTTTTCGGAATCGCTCTACCGGTAATTTTCATCTCGGGATCCATCAACACCACGGTAGTTTGCAGATACATTCACGGCAAAGTCTTCGCCAACTCACCCGTGCGCTACATCAACAGCTCCCCGGGCTGGGCCACTTGGCTCGGTCTCGTGTTCACTGTCACCATGCTGGCGTGGATTATTGCGGAGGCCATACCGATTTTTTCGGATATTCTGTCGATCAGCTCTTCGCTGTTTGTGTCGGGCTTGTCGTATTATATCCCGCCGATTTTGTGGTTTGTGTTGTTGAAGAAGGGCGCTTGGTATGAGAAGGACAACATCAAGTCCGCCTTGTGCAATGGAGGAGTTTTCTTGATTGGTATTATTATTCTGGGTTGCGGCACGTATTCCAGTATCGCTCAGTTGGTAAGTCCACAGATTCCTGGCAGGTTCCAATCGCTCCACGCTGACATTCTTACTCTTTTCTTGCAGGTGCGTGAGGCTAGGGAGGGTTTGATAGGGAAACCTTTCAACTGCTGAGATGGAATGCGAGATTGGTTTCGTTGATAGAGGAGTTCATGATGGAAAAGTTACATTGTTACGTGACACCAAAGACATTTATCGTCTCGATCGAGGAAATCCCTTATTGATGGCAAGTCACCGTCCTCCTTGTCGGGCGGATCGTTCGACAGTCGCACCTTGGTCGCCAAGGAAAAACTTCTATCACCAGGTTTGTAGCTTGTGAGTTGTTCTGCCCTTTGAACATTGGTCAGACACAAGGCCCGTGAAGTGTACTGTGTGATGAACCATTTGAGGCCATGGGTTCTCATGCTCTCTGTTGTTTCCTCAAAATCCAACACCGCCACCCTATCACTCAACCCCAAAATCACGCCTTCCCATTCAACTCATTCGTAACCTCCACGAAAGCCTCCCACTGTTTCAAAGCAGCACCACTCTGAATACACCACTTCGCCCTCCTCAAACCCTCCTTCCACCTCAGACCTCCAGGTCCACGCTCCTGCACAACCTTGCCATCATCGCCCTCTCCCATATGGCTCTGCTCAGCTTCACAAATGCCACTAACGGTAATCAACGCAGCAGTGTTGAGGAGCACGAACTGCAGCACAGGGTCGTCAGCCGGACGCTCGTTGCGCAGGATTTGCATGAGAATTTCCGCGTTCTCTTGAGGCCCTTTGCCACCGTGGACGGTGCTTAGGGGGTGGCAAGGAAGCCCGAAGTCGGCGGGGGAGAGCATGAAGTTTGTGATTTCCGTGTTGGCACCGGTGTTGTCGTCCTCGCTGTCGTCGGAGGAAGACTCCTTGCTCTGTTCAGGCGCGCCAGACTTGCCGTGGATGTACCAGCAGTGCGTGGGACCGGCGCAGGACAGCTCGTCGAGGTTCTCATCGCCACAGATGACGAGCGCTTTCTTTGCACCGCTGAGTTGCAGGGCTTCGGCGAAGTTCACACCGATATCTTTGCGGGCTACGCCGAGAATGCGGGCTTCGATCAGGCCGCTGTCGTGCACGGGGTTGGCGAGGGGGCCGAGGAGGTTGAAGATGGTGCGGACAGGGACTTCTTTGCGGACGGCTGCGGCGTATTTCATGCCGGGGTGCCATTCGCGGGCGTACAGGAAGGCGTAGTTGCTGCGGGAGTAGATGGTGGGTAGATTCTCAGCTGTGGTGGCGCTGATGACTGGTGGGTTGGGTGCACGCTGGAGTAAGTCTGCGGAGCCGGAGAGAGAGGTGGAGGAGTTGTTGCCGTGCTTGGCCATCATGAGGATGGAGCTGGCCACGATTGAAGAGGTCGTGGAGATGTTGAAGGTGTTGTGGCCGTCGCCACCGGTGCCAACAATGTCTACCTGAGAAATGTGTTAGCTGACGTAAAACCATGTCTGGAAATAAGAAGATCTCACAAGTCCGCCGTGGTAGTTGCCTTCAGGCTTTGCTTTGGACAAAACAGCTGACCGCAGGGCATTACGGTCGACCTGTGCGGCAGCAGATCGCATATAGCTGGCGGTGCTTGCCAGGACCTGCGGGTTGTGGTCCATGCCGGTGGTGTGGAGAGCCCATAGCAGCAACGAGAACTGGATTGGCGATATCCGGTTGTCGAAGACCAGAGTGACAGCCGCAGCGATGTCTTTGGGCGTCGCCTTCAGAGCTTTGTCAAGCACGGCCAGCTGCTTGAGAAGAGGCGTGACGGACACATAGTCCTGGCGGTCTGTTGTTGTCGACATTCTCTTTTTGGTGAGATTAAAATGTGGTGGTAATAGAGGGTATGGTGATATTTTATGCCCGAGGCAACGTGTCAGTCTAGCTGCAGAGATAGGTGCCGGTGATCCAATCTTGTAGAATATTCGCTATTCTCATTGTCCAGCGAAAGACATGTCGTGTTGAGAAAGAGAGGTTGTGCTACCAGCAATTATACCAATGGCTATGACTGAATCATGCATCCACACTTTCCCCGCTGACTGACTGTGATGAGATGGATGGGCGTGCAGCCTCCGTCTGCGGCGTCTCATCAGCCACAGCGGAAGTGCCACACAGCATTCCGCCCAGTCCAGCTTTCTCGCGACTTCACCACCAAATCCCACCAGCCGAGACGGCCCAGGGCAACAATTGATCGCTCACGCAAAGGGAAGCATTCGATTGCTCGTCTCTTACAACCCGCCCCCCGTCTCTACTTCGCATCACCACAGACAGCGCCCGCGCACTCACAACCGCCATCATGCCTCCCCGGATACGCCTCCAGCCGAAGCAACTACGCCTCAACACCACCACCACCGCCGCCAGAGCACCTCAATATGTCTGCTGGCAATGTAGACACGCCTCTACCGCCACCGCCAGCGCGACCACTCCAGCACCGCCCATAGACCAGATGACACGCGCACCACCGCCAATTGCCCGCTACCCGTCCAACCAGCCGCCCTCCCACAAGCCTCCTGAGTTCCGCAAATCGCAACTGCACCGCCAGTACCAATCCGTGCTGCGCTCCTCACCGCTCATGCTGATCTTCCAACACAACAACATCAAGGCCACCGAATGGACCGGTATCCGTCGCGAGCTGGCCAGCGCGCTGCAAAAAGCCGACGAGGAGCTGGCACGCAGCGGCGAAGAGACCTTCGTCGGCGCCAGCTCCAAGCTGCAGATCGTACAAACGGGCATCTTCGCTTCCGCGCTGAAAATCGTCGAATTCTGGGAGCCCAAGTCTCTCAACGACAAGCCCATCGACCCCAAGCACGACCACACTCTGACCCACGGTCTGTCGAAAAACGCATACTACACAGCAAAGAACGCCAAGCTGCAGCACGGTCTCGAGCCCCTGCTCTCCGGCCCAATGGCCATTCTGACGCTCCCCAGCGTCAGTCCCGCACACGTCAAAGCCGCCATGTCCATTCTCTCGCCCTCGAAGCAAATCCCCGCACCCAAGAGAAGGACAAACCCGAGCTACCACGAGCCCGCTGTGCAAAACGGCCTCAAGAAACTGATGTTCCTGGGCGCCAGAGTGGAGGGCAAGGTCTTCGACTCAGAAGGCACCAAGTGGGTCGGCAGCATCGAAGGCGGCTTGACCGGTCTCCGCGCCCAGCTTGTCGGCATGCTGCAGGGTATTGGTGCTGGTCTTACCAACACTCTTGAGTCTGCTGGTAAGAGCTTGTACCTTACTGTTGAGGGCAGGAGGGGTATGCTCGAGGACGAGCAGAAGGAGGGCGAGTCGAAGGAGGGTGAGCAGAAGGAGCAGTAAGGCACAAAAAGTCTCTTTGTATCATTTCCCAAGGAAAAAGGACTGTAAGATATTACCCATCTGTCATCAATATATTTCGCCGCGAGCTTTGCACTTGCACTTGTCAATATTAAGTTCTTTTCATTCATTTGCATACTCAAGTGTCTTCGCATCTGGCTTTCACTCCATGGATTCCTTACATGTCTGACTTGCTGGCGTCTACGATTCACTTACTGCAACGCTTTTTTCACATGGCTCGACGTTGATTGAATCCGCAGAGCTCACGACCTTGTGGCATAGGTGGCTTGGCTAACATTTGACACGATTATCCTTCGTCTTCCCTCCACCATCGACCTGATCTGTTACGACCACGACAAGGCCTAATTACAAGGGGAAACGATTTATCACAGAGCTAAAGGTTCGGCCCACAACACGGCTGCAACCACATCAAGTGTACCAAGAGGGAATATTTTCCGCACAGTACTTGCAAGAAACACTCAACGGTCCTAAATCAAAGACCACGACTACGATCACAGCAAGCATACTAAGAAGGGAGATCTCCCGCCCAGAATCTGCGAAAGATACTCAACGGGCCTATATTAGCAGTTACGACCACGATCACAGCAAGCATACCGAAGCGAACTTCTATCGATCCAGCTCCCGCAAGAAACAATCAGCGACCCCAAACCAACCACGAAGTTACATCTAGCACTCAATAACCCAGCTTCGGTCAATGGCTATGTCTCGCACCGTCAAGATCAAGTACGTCCGCCCGCCTGAATGCAAAGATAATTCACTAATATGATCCACTGTAACAGCCCCGCGGACAAGATCATCCGTATCTTTGGCGAAAAAGCCGGGGATGTTCCGATGAACGTTCACAGACACCTCTTGTACGATCGTTCATATACCCAAGTATATTATAGAAACGGTCCGCCCTGGGACAGCGAATTACGGAGGATGGTCAAGCAAGCCGACACCAAGCCCGAACCGGACCATTTGACAATAACCTTGCCAAAACTGGACGAACGGGCGCTGCTCGAATTCTACGTCGGTTCTCTGTACGGCCATTCCATGATCTGGGATGATCTGGACGAACGCGACCTCGAAGATGAGTTCCGCAGTCTGGTACGGATTCATGAATGTTGTGATTTGGTGGGCGACGGACATGGTCTGGACGAAAGCGCGGATGCCGTACGTTACCTGATAAGACACGAGGGCGACGAGCTTGAGAGCCCAATCGGCATCATTCTGGACGAATGCGGAGACGACGACAACGAACTGGTCAACATGGCAGTCGCTTTCACTATGTACGGGAACTGCCGCCGTGCCTCGGAGTGGATATACGCCTACGAGCCAATGCCGGATCTCGAGCATGATTACCCCAGGTTCATTCGCCTTCTTTGCGAGGCATTCATGGAGAAAACGACGGCGGAGCGGGAGGGTCGTGCAGAGGACGTTTTGAACGTTGCGCGACCTGGACGAGTGCTGCAGATATCATGAGCATTCCTGGTACTTTCATCCTTGCTACACTAAGAAGAAGTAGCCGCGAAGGCTAGGCTTTCTGGAACGGGTGAGAGTGTTCGATTGGTGTCTTTCAATACTTGCGTACGAGAATATGGCCATCTTCGAACATGATTCGGACTGATGGGTCACGGGAATAGTATGTATGCGGTTTTCCAATCTTAGCCTCTTCTACACATCCACATCACACGGACATCAAAAGATCATGCATACATGCTCGACTTCACTTCACTTCACTCCCCCTCACAGCACGCGCCGCCACCCATCCCTCACACGCCAGCGTGCCAACTGCCCAACGCGCCACCTCGGTTCACTCTTGCACTGCGCTCTACAATCTGTCAATTCCGTTGCGTAGTAGTAGGTATTGCTCAATCAACACATCACAAAGAGCTCCAAGCAAATCAGTACGCACATCCATAAGATCAGCTCTTACCAATTCAAACAAGCCATCTTCTCTAACAGCGTTGAAGACTCAATCCTCCACGTCCACGGCCCCAGCCCATATGACGGATACTAAAAGGAATACGAGCCTAGTCCAAAACTGACGAAGTAATCCTTTTCATTTCTCCCACCCTCTCACTTCCAGACCAAGACATTTATCTCTACTACCCATCATCGCCAACGCACCCACAAGAAAAGCGGTCCAGGCGAGATAAGTGCACGAAAGTAATTCCTCCTTGCATACCCCCTACATAGAAACAGAAACAAACAGCAACCCCCTTCTACAAAAGAGAAACCCAAATGAAAGAAGACATTACCAGCCTCAACCATGAGGCTTACTCTCCCTTTTCCTATCCTTCCTCCTCTCTTCCCCCTCTTCTTCATGCGCTGTACAGTAAGAAAAGGCCACAAAACAGACCGCGACGAAACAGCGCAACGTCACAATAAGCAAGAAAAAGCAAGAAAACAAGAGACAAAGGCAGCAAGCGATGAACCCGTCTTGATTGATCATGAAAGCTACGCGAGCCGGCAAAGCTACTGAGCGCGCGAGCGATGCCCAAAAAGAAGAAGGAAGAAGGAAGAAAGCTGAGAGAAAAAACGGATGGTGTAGAATACACATGCTTCTGCTTCTGCTTCTGATGCTGCTCCTGATGATGATAATAACAATGACGATGATGATGGTAGTAGTAATAGTAGAACAATTAAAACAGAAAAAGACCAGGCCTAGCCATGCGATGCCATGCGAAGCTTTTCCCTTCCCTTCACTTTATAAACGGAAGTAGAACAATGAAAAAAACGAAAAGGCGTGTGTCCTCGCGGAATTTAATCCCTCTTTTGTGCCCTCCTGCGGTTCGAGAGTCTGGGACGGCGTGTCGTGGATGGAAGTAGAGAATTGGAATGGACGGTTGTGAACGGATGGTTGGATGGGTTCTGGTTTGTGGCGTTCGGCGGTGCCTGCTGTGGGGCGGCGCGGCGCGGGGGGTATGGTTGTTTTAGTGAGAGTCGTTGGGGTTCGGTGGGGAGTGGTGGTGTTTGGCGGTTGAGGTGGATTATTGTAGAGCGCTGAGGTTTTTTCGGAAGGAACTGATAATAAGAGGCAACACCACGAAAGGCATCAGCAATCATCTTCAGCCTCTAGGCCCATTCGGCGCGTCAAGATTCAACCAGGAAATGTCGTTGTTCATGGGCTTCTTGTTCGCCTCGGCGTCGTCGACTTCTTTGGGCCTGTTGGCGTAGTATGTGCTGTTGACGCCGCGCGGGAACATGGTCACGGTGCTATCGCGATCGTTGGCCGCACGAGCGTCTCCAAGCGCACCGGGAGGGCGAAGGTCATCATCGTCGAGAGCACCGCCCATGGCGTCCTTTTTGGAGTTGGCGGTCCACGCGCCGTCGCCGCCGTCCATGGGGAAGACGGTCTGGGTGCTTGCGCGATCGGGAGCGGGCTTTCCGCCTCCGCCGCCCATGAGGGCTGGAGCACGGGGTGGGGCGAGGACGTCAGACATGAGCGGGTCTCGGGACATGTTTGCCGTCCAGCGGTTGCCGGATTGTTGAGGGAAGACCGTGGCCGTGCTGGCTCTATCATGCACGGCGGCGGGTTCGGCGATTGGCGGAGGGGAGTTGAGGAGCGGGCTGTCCTTACCAGCGCCGCGAGGAGATGTGGATGGCCATTCCGAGCTGTTCTTTGCGTCTTTGTTGAGCTTCAATTTGGGTGGGCGAGGAGTTGCACCTGCGCCGGGGAAGAAACCGGAGCCTTGCGAGCGGGCAGCACGCGAAGGGAGACGGCGCTCGTTGATGGAGGCCGTGTAGACGCTGCTGGTTGGCCGCTGGTCGTCCCCGTTGCTAAAGGGTGTCCAGGGCGAGTTGATGGATGACATGCCGTTGTAGTAGTCACTGCTCATTGTGCTGCGGTCGTAAGAAGACACCGTGTTTGTGTCTGACAATGGCCGCTCGCCACCCTCAATCTTGCCTTGCTGTCCTGTGACCGTGCTGCCACGGCTGGCCAGATCCTCTCGAGAATCCGCGAAAGATGGCGAATGGGAAATGACGTTGCTAAGTCGTTGGCCATCGACTGTCTTACTAAAGTCGACATCGAGCGGCGGTACGAGAGCCGATGAAGGTATCCGTGATTGATCAGTCGAGGTAGCGCGGGTTGAAGGCCACTGTGACGCCGTTGAGTCCCTGTCCTTAGCATAGGCTGCGGGTAAGTGCTCGTTGTCTTTGGGCTGACTGGTTGAGAAGTACTTCGACCAGCCAGATGTCCGTCTGTCGTCTGGTGAGGCGGCAAGGACTTGCAAAGAGGGTATCACAGTGTTCTTCTCATCAGGCGCCAGATGCTTCTTCTCACCAATGTCCATCATCTCCATAGGCTCACCACCATTCCTGTCCTTAACAAGATTCGTCGTGCTCTCAAAGCTGCCCTTCGGCGCGTGGGAGTTGCGCTTGTTGCCGAACTTCCCACCGATGATAGCAAGTGAGCTGTGCGAGCCTGGCGCATTGTCAAAGCGATTTCTGGGAGGAGCTCCCAAATCCGTTGCCGATCCACCAGCCTCCTTCATGAAGCTTGCTCCCCTATCGACAAAGCTGAGACGGGTCGTGTTAGGATCGGTCTTTTCGTTGTCGCCTGCTTGAGCAGCTGCTCTCGCCTTCTTCGACTTCCTCCAGCGTACGTAAAGCAATAATATGATGGCAAGGGCAGCAATGCCGCAAAGTGTACCCAAAGTGATACCGAGTGTTCTCATACTCCTGTCGTGTGATGACATGCCACCGCCTCCTGCAGCCTCCGTTGTCGATGATTCAGGTTCCGCTGAGCTGGTCGATGATGGTGTGCTGTCTGATGTTGATGTTGGCTGAAGAGGCTCCTGGTTGTTTTGCTGTTTCTGGACGCCGAAGAAATCGCCAGCGTCAACCCAAGAGTTCTCGTTCTGGTCAAACATGGCTACTGGCTCATCCTCGTTGCCACCAGAGATGACCACCATGCCGTCTGATCCGCGTGCGACGGAGTAGTCGTCTCGTGATCCAGAGGGTGCGTTGGTGCTGTTGTACGTCGGCCAGTCATCCAGAGTAAGATCTCTCTTTTGTTTTCTTGAAGATGTTTGCTGGCCAAGTACTCGACCATTTGGCGCTCTCTCCCCATTTGCGCCCAACAGTACTGTTTGTGTGACCTTGTTGGGAGAGGAAATCATATCGTAAGTCTCAAGCACCTTGCTTCCATCGTCGCCATTAATGATACTTCCACGGACGCCAGGGTCCAGGGGTTCGGACAAGTTGGTGCCTAATTGCTGCCAACCGTTTTCACGGTCGAAAGTATAGACGACTTCTGAGGTAGGAGAGCCACCTGCCATGACAGCCGTTTTTGAATCCCACGGGAGCATAATAGGTTGGTTGGCCGGTGCAGCCGTTGAAGTGAAAGACTCGATGCCGTAAGGTTCAACCGCACTGATCAAGAAAGTCTGCGAGGAGAGAAATGATGGGGCTTCGGGTGTTGAGCCGGCATACACTAAAATCGATTGTGGATCGCTCAGATAGGCGACACTGTGGTTCGTTCGTCCAGAAAGATCGAATCCAGGCGGTGACAGCGTTTCCCATGTCTTGTTCGCAAACATGTATCGCTGCAAGCCAGTGAAATCCTCGTCATCGGTCTCGCCTCCAATCACGTACAGCGCGGAGTCGCCATTGGGAGCCGCCTGCACGCATGCTGCTCCCCTCACAGAGGTTCCAGACTCCTCCTCTACCCATGTCGCGTTCTCCTTCAGTTGTAATGATTGCAGGCCAGACGGCGAATAGACGTAAAGTGTGTTGTTGTTGATGGCCGAGCAGTGCCCTTCCAGGGCATGCTCAGGCTCAGGGATGGACATGGAAGGCGGCGCTGAGGCGACCTGATGCCCAGCGCCGAATGTTTGGTTTGGTGGTTTCGATCGGTCGGTTGAATACTAGGAGTATTCACGAAAAAGGCGGCGCAGAATCCTGTCGGCCCTTAAGTATGCATGCTCCGGTGCGGTAGAATGAGGTGTGTAGCGAGAGATTTGGTCGGGTTGAAGGTGGGTCGGAAGGAGTGTCCAGGTCAAGCGCAGCTTCTTCAAAATCGAGATGTTCCGTCTTCTTGTCTTCTGTTTGTCCTCCAAGACTGTCCTGCGTCCACGCGTGGTTTCAAATAACAAAAAGCGAGTGTGCCGCGTCGTCGAGACGGTGGGTGAAGCGGGTTAAACGAGTGTATCCAGGTCGGCCAGCAATGTTAAGGGAAAGGTATGCGCATCCAGTGTCGCAGAGGTGGTGTGTTGGTGTTGACCCGCGATGTCAAAGGTTACGTGTGGTGCCACGGCCGCGAGACAAGACGGCAACTGGGTTGACGAAGACGTGAGAGAGCGAGGGCACGACGGCACGCAAGCGAACGAAAGACGAGACGAGAACGGTTCTGCTGCCACGAGCAGGTCGTGTCTCAGGCGGGTCTCGCCCCGGTGGGCAAGCAGGTCGGGGGTGGTATGTTTGAAACGCGCTCGGACGTGGGATCAACCGGCGCGAGGAGTTGGTTGCGCCAAGCGAGAGACAGGGGTTGCGAAGTGCTGCGTTGGTGAAGATGGAGGTGTCGCCAGCGCGAAAGGATTGTATGGACAGACAGCAAGAACACTGCAAGCAAGCGAATGTGGTGCAAGGACGAAGATGCGTTCACGTGCCGAGTGCCTGTTGGTTTGCGAGGGAGGAGAGGTGTGTGTCGAGGGTGCGTTTGCAGAAGGGCACCGTTTGGGGCTGGGCAGGGGAGTGGACGAGGTGCTTGGTCGTGGGCGAATGGCAGGCGAGATGCGATTGCACCTTAGTCTACGGGCAGAATTGGGCCAGGCAGGCAGTGCAAATGAAAGAATTGGTGGAATCAATAACAATAATAGGGGGGGCGAATGGGCATGGCAGCATGGCATGGCATGGCATGGCATGGCATACTTCCTAGAGAGAGAAGCGCCGTTATTGCTGGAGCGCGCCACTCCCAACTGCCACTCGACCCAAGTGGATAATGGTATGACGAGCGTGCATCTTCATCTCATCTACGATTTGCCTCGTTGAGCATGCAAGTGATAAACCTTGATGTCGTTATGCGACGCGTCTCACCTCTGCTCGTCTATCCTCGTCACCCTCGTCGTCGTCTCCGGGTATGTGAGAGGCTCCAAAGCGAAAACAGGCATTGCCCAATTGCCATGGTTATTAGACTACTCGGCTAGGAAGACCGCTAGCCTTCACTTCCTACCATCATCCCTGCAACGTATCGCGTATTTGCCAGACCCTGTCCCCATATTGCATAGTGTGCCTGGGTCGAAACACGCCGGCCCTCGTGTCGATTGAGCCCTTGACTCTCTTGCTCGCCTTGCACCCGAGCTCTCTCAACATATATTCTCCAAGAGATATGATATAACAGACTGCTTTGGCTATTCTACTCTCGAAGAATACTCACAGTCACTTTCAAAGTACAATCACGACATACAAACTAGAAAACCTCCCATCACAATTCCCCACGCCAACAATACCTTAATCACCAAAGAAATTCCGATCTACCAACGCCATCACCAAATTACCACCCACCCGAAAGCCCCCAAAATCCACTAACTAAACCCTCCCTAGCGGCCGAGAAACTTCGGTCTCCACGGACTCACTCTGAAACGCCACCACGCGGGTCCCGGACTCACCATGCATATTAATAAATATTTGCCCATCCCGAAGGACGGGGCTTCAGTTCTATTCTCGAACCTGTTGAAGAAATGGGCGGGCATGTGAAAATCCGCGGCTTACTACTGGATTCATGAGGTGTACCTGGTTTGGACTTGTTAATTAAAATCCAAGAAGTAGACTCGCTTTTTGAAGCTGATGGGGAGGAAAACTGACTCGGCGGACTGCTCGGCGCTTGTTGCTGTCGGTTATGTGCGATCGAAGCGCTGGCCTCCCTCTTTCGTTTTCGATGGCAGGCCACTCGGATTATTGGCTGACCACCTGGTCAATTGCAAGCTGTTGTGGCCTGTGAATCGTGGCCTGAGATTCGTCTGGCGCAATCTGCAACTAGAGGGTGGCTGCTCCATGCGCCAGTGAGAGGGCTGGAAGAAGCTTGTTCCTGATGCTGGGTGAGGTGATGTACTCATGTACCTACTAGCCCGGCCGGCCATGGGCAGGTTGTTCGGGACGGAGATCGATCACTGTGATATTCGATAGCCATGGATGGTCATAATGGCGGGCCATATCGGTGGTAGATTCTATTTTTTGTTGTCAAGTACCTCGTCGCCAAATCCAATTTGGGCGTGTGGTAACTTCTTAAGACGACCAGAAAAAGAACGACACCTTATAGTATGAATTTCATATTGTCCTTGGAAATTAGAAAAATCCCCAATCACATCGGGTCACATTATTCGTATTGGTATCTTATGATAAGCGCCGTAAGTTCATACTCCTGCAAGTCCCATCACACCCTGTCCCCATCCCCATCACGTTCACATTCACACCCTTCCATCCTCGGAAACATCCTTCCTAGGATAAGCACTCAACTCGGCATTGTAACTGTTTTCACCGTAAGAATTTTCGCCATTACGGTAAAAACCCCTGCGCACGCGATGGACAATAATGGAACCGTAAATGAGCTGACCGACGGCGCAAATCCTACATTGAAAATAATTGTCAGTATGGGTTCATCTTGCCCGCAGAGGCATGTCCGCGGATCTAAGGGCAAAGAAAGAGAGATAATCAGACATACAGCACAATAAGCGAAAGCACAATATCCAGCGCCGACGAGCTGCCCACGTTCGCCGACGAGACGATGTTCAGGACGAACCAGAACAGCCAGATGACGGTTTTGATGCACGCCGATACCAGGTGGAAGGTCGGGTTCAGGCGCTTGCCAGCTAGGAGCCCGATTTCGATCAGTGTGAGGAGGATGCTGAGGCCGCTGAGACCCATTACTGTGCCGCCGCTTGCTCTGGAGGGGGAGTGTTAGTTGGAGTTTTGTGAGGGTTGGGATTGGATTTTGCTTTGGGGAGGATTGTGGTGGATGTGGTTGTTGGTGGCTTGATGAATCGTCTGCCGTGATAAAATCACTGGGAGAGCCAGAGACTGCCATCCATCGTGATCCACAGGCAGACCCAAAACCTCCAAAGCATGATCTCGCGATGCAAAGAGTGGAAGCATAAAAGAGAATCACAACTTACAGCAATGCGCTTCTGGTCGAGTTGTGATTTGTCCAATCATTCGCATATCCGAGAATGATGGCCGCGAGAATGAAGAAAATGCCCATGATGATCAGCTCGATCACCCATAGGGGGACGAGGACACGCTTGAGCCACATTTTGGGGGTGGCCATGTTGTTGGTTTGTGTGATTTTGTGGTGGTGGAAGCGGGAGTAGAGGTCTTGTAATTCGACGATTTGATGTCGCTGTTGCTTTAGGTGTTGATGTTTGCTGGTCCTGTTTGACTTGTGTGGCAGAAGTCAATGAGGTGCTCCTTTGGAAAGACTAGTGCTTGTGTTGACAAGATCCCGAAAGAGAACAAACAAATAGAGTGATGTATAAAATGCTTCGTGAAGTGAGTAGGTATCAAAGTAACAATCTCAAGCAAAAGTAGCGAGGTACTTCTCCGATGACTTATACTTCCAACCACCCGGCAGGGAAAGGAATCCTTCTATATATACACAAGAGCAAGCCCAACACGAGACAGCATCATACCAATCACCCCAAGAAAACCTCAGCCCAGGAACACACGACCAGCAACCGGCGACCACTCATATCACGCCAGCATCCCAAACACAGCCTCGGGGAAAGGCGGCGCAGGCATGTCTGCAGGTAGGCGCACGGCGAGCCAGGCAGGATGCGCAGCCTAGTTCTGGCGTCGCAGTCTTGGACGCTTCGACATTTGAGTTGGTTTAGATAAGAGTAGTAGGAGTGTAGTGAGATCCTTCGCTCGTCTTTTTGCTTCACACCAATCATCTATGCCACCTTACAGGCATGGCAGGCGTGCACGTTCGGACTTGCACCTTGCTCTTTGCAAGAGCCAAGAAAACCGCTGGCTATCTTGGGAAACAAGGCGTGTTGATCCACTCTCGGCGGAGAGGCTCGTGGTCGGGCGTTCAAGTGTTGGCGCCAGCAAGCCTCAGTTCATGAAGATTGGGGAATTCACTTCTCTCCGCGGCCTTCAAGCCTCACCACAAAGGCAAACTCACACGTGCTCAGGCGATCTCGTCCATAGCAGTGGAAGCATGTGTATAGCCTGATGAGCCCGAGCTGTGCTGGAAGGCTTGCCAATCAGCCAGTGTTTGCCAGACTGGGTTCTCGCGCCAAATGACTCGTTCACGACGTTCAGCTTGTTCCCGGATTGGTTTTCCGAGGCTTTTTGGAGGCTGAGTACAAGACATGCAGGAACCTAAGGGAAAGCCGATGGAGAAGCAGGCACGTCGGTGGAGATTTGCTTTGTGGCAGGGCTGTGTTGGCTGGCTAAGGCAGCTGGCTGGCCAGTGAGATTGTGCGACGGTGGCTTTTCCTGCGTCATTCACGAGCTGAAGGATTCATGCCATGCCTTCATGGGCTCGGCGACGCTGATCGGCGCGGTGCAGTGCAGTGAAGTCTCTCGTCTTGGTGATCGCATTCCTGTGACTGAGATGTCATGATATGGTACACGTGCTGAAGCAAGTTTTTATACTTCAGAGCACATGGGCGTTTCGGCACAGCTGAAGTTCCAATACCACAACCTTACCTCAGTTTCCGGCGAATAACGCCTTCATCTTTGTAGCGTCGTGAGGATACGAAGCGGACACTCTCTGTCAACGCCAAACAGCGGCATGTCATGAGGGCCAAGAACGATACCGGTGCGATTGATCTGGCAATCTTCAGTACGACGAAAGCTGGCTAGAGTGTTGGTGACACAGAACAAGATGTGCGCATCTGATACCTCAAAGGAGGATTCTAAACCGATTCTGCGCTCGAGATGGTATCTCCCGTCTGAGGCCTCGTCTTCTTTTCGTCCAATAATGACATGCTCAGTCATCGTGCCGATCCTAGCACCAGGACCACGCGCGCAGTTTCTTCATGTAGTATAGCTACGAAAAACACAAGAAAACCGGCATAAAAATATTTACATTTCTCATTAAGTCATAGCGCTACGGGTATCAAAATCTAGCGTCTAGAAGGCATATTCAGTCGCCAGGAATTTCAAAGAAAAATGTTACAATGAAGTGAGTATCCATAAACAATTGGGGGTATTTTTTCGGTTGGGCTGTTTCCGACTTCCTTCGCGTAATAATGTCAAGCCAAAGGCTATTGTGCGAATGCAATAAACGCCAGTTGATGCCATGTGGCCAGAAATATGTCTGATGCGCAGACAATGCATGTGACAAATGAAATTCCGTCCACAATACCGATTTTTACCGAGAGAATGGGTTGGGCGGCTGTGTCAAATCAAGGTGGGTATATCTTGTTTCTCATGAAGAGGGTGCGGCAGGGTGAAGAGCCAGGGATACCCGCAGTGCGGTAGAGTATGAGTGCCCTTGTGATGGCTCCCAGATTGCAAATATATTGCGGGTGGATCCGAGACCATGCAGCAGCAGGGAAGGAGCAGTCTACTGGTGGCCCTATTCATCATTGTTAGCTTTGGGAGTGAGGGCTGCTGGCGCACAATCACTTACATCGACGGTAATTGTGGCACGCAAATGGAAGCCCCTGGTCTGGGCTGCCGCGGAACTTCGGATGACAAGGTCTTTTTCATTCGCTTTGTTCTTCTCAAAGTCTGAATACAGATTAGCATACTTCAAAAAGCGGTGGAGTTCGGTGATGTTGGACCTACAAGGAGAGATAGCGTAGCCGTTCTTCGCCTCAAAGTCGTCGCGATTGAATCGAGGAGCCCAGATTTGAGCGAGAGCGAGCCAGCGATCCGCCTGAGCATTGTACCATTCCTGTGAATACGGCTTGGCGTTGCTTGCAGGTGCCCGTTTCATGAACTTTGTGATGATCTGTTTGAGTTCCGAGGTGGAGATTGGCGCGCCTTGTTGCCCGGCCACAATGTGTCGTTGCCCTTGAACATCATACTGGGATTCCCCTGTGGCATCCATTGCGCTTTGCAAACCGGCTCCGTGGGGGGATGACTTCTCTATCATTTGTTGAATCTCGCCCGCGGCGGTCGGCCGGCCTTCGTGATCATGGTATAAGAAAGGGCACTCGCACGTTTGATGCGTCTCGATCTCTGGCTTGGACCGCAGGATGCGTCGACACTCCGGGCAAAGGACCCCATGTTGGAGCAAGAGATGCTCTTCGACAAGGGATAGGTTCGCGAGGCCTTGGAATCTATCGCGGTCACAGCAGCGATCATACGGTTGCCCAGTACCAAGCCTCGGCTGCATTACTCGCATAACACAGTCGAATTTGGGCTGATAGGGGGTCTGAAGAGGAGTCTCCGGGCTGTATGGAGGTGGAGGATCAGGGCTGTGATTGCTGACTTGACGAGAGTCCAGGCCATATGGGGTTGATGTACCAGAATTGGCGTATGGGTTTGCTACATAGCCGTTCGTCGCATTGTAGTAATTGGCGCCCAAGTAAGACTGACCGGTCAAGCGAGTGATTGCGCGTGAAACGTCACGTTGAGCAGGTGGGACTGCTAGGTGTTGTGTGTTGCCGTAGTCAGTGGCATTGGTATTGATGTTGTTGGAATAGTGATCGATTTCACTGTGGAACTCCCGGCTGGCCAGCGAATGCATGCCAGAACTGATGCTCAAGGGTGCCTCGTGGTCAGCGAAGTTGACATATCCACTCTCGCTGCTAACAATGTTGTTGCTGTTGCCGGTATAATTTTGGACAACATGTCCGAAGGATGATGCATATGAATTGTTGTCATATTGGAATCCCGGAATTCCGCTGCCAATGCCGTTGGGAACGAAATCGTCCCACACGTTGGATTGCTGTTCATCCGGCGGTGGTTGGACTAGATCGTCGGCAAGGGCATCAGCAGGAGCAACGTGGCCGATGCGCCGCCCATCATGCCGCCACGACTGCTGCTGTTGGTGGTGGTGCTGCATGAGACCAAGATTGGAATGGAGCAGTAGTGCAATGTGGCACAGCGGGCCGGTGCGGGAGCTAAAGCTTATTGTTGTATAGCATAAAGTATGCTCAAACGAGAGCATGTCGGACAGTGAAACAACATTGAGAAAACAGACTTGGTTTTATATCTTCTTACACACTACATGGAGCCTCAGAACTTGGTACACACCTCTTGCGGAGGCGCAGGTGAAGATAAAAACCTCGACGAAATGTGGCTTCGGTGAACTCAGGCACGGTGTATGAGGCCGCTAGCAGGCGAATAGAAAGCCTTGCCGCGCCACGGCGAATTCGCCACGAATTCGCGGCGAATTCACGACTGCAAACGATTAATACCAGCACGGGAGGCTGTACACGGACAGAATGGCCTCAGTAAACGGGCCTTAGGCATTCAGATTATTGGGTTGATGTTTGAATGCCTCACTAGGCGACCTGATTTCACCAATATAAACCTCACAACATGGCTCGACAGAACCAGCAATGAGATTCGTCCTTATCCTTCTCCATGATCATGGCGATCATGTGCCATGTCAAAGTTGCACGTCGCTTGTGCATATATCTAAGAGCAGTCATCGACCTTTTGGACCAGCAACTCAATCCCTCTGTCCAACTCGAACAACCAGATCCGAGCGCAGAAAAGCTGCCTGATGTCGAAAAAGCCTCATATCTGGCACCGCGCGCCTCGGAGGAGCGCACTATGGCTTGGAAACACGTCGGCTATCCCGGATTCAGCAAACTTATGAGCTCAAGTGATGATCTTCTTGCGTTGCGACGGTTCAAGGAAGCTAACGTACGAGTGCTTCTGCGACTGCAAGATGAAATCGTCCGGTTGGAACGCGAACTGACAAGGGAAGACAACTATACCAGGAGTCTTCCGGGTCAAAGGGGAAGCTGCGCCAGCTTACGATTAGATGCTGGCTCGCCGCGGGAGAAGACCTTGACACAGTTGCAGCATCATCTCAAAGACTACAGCAAGTAGATTGTTTGGAAGATCGTTCGTACACGTTCACTGACATCCTCTTCAGATGAACGACTGAACACTTATTTGCAGCTCTGTGACCGACCAGGCGCACCTGTCACGGTGACGGGCAATTTGAAGAAATGGCTGTTACTCTATCCCAACGCCATCGAAGGCCCTGAGCAAGAATTTCTCAATCACCAGGAGGATCTGATCGTAGGTAACGTGAAGAAGCAGAGTATGGCCGGACGCTGGCTGTTTGAACGCGGTGCATGGAAAGCAGCAATAACAACAGCCACCCCGACTCCTTCTGATGCACCAGGCTCTGCTGGCACTGTCTACTACGATGGCGCCACCTGGCGCAGATTTGGAGACGTTTTCTCTGTCGGCACAACAGTCGTTACTCTACTCGGATTCGTCTGGAGCTTCCACGCAGCCGAAAGTCTGCAATCTAATCTCGTGGCACTGTCGTTCTCTACGGTCGGATTCACAATCTTGGTCGAGACGACCACAACTTTGGAGGCAATGCAGAAATGCTATGCTGTTGCATGGTCAGTCTCTGTTGGATCCTGGTGCAAAATTCCAAGCTAACTATCATCTCAAGGTTCATCATGTTCGAGACGCTCACCATCGGAACAATCACCAAGGGTAATTTGCACTAATCTCAAACTCCAGCAGGGGAAGTAATGACAGAGCACAGAGTTGTTTCAAGTTCGCGAGTCATTGATCGAGCATACACATCTCATAGAGTCTGGAATTGTATTGAGTTGTTCCACGCGTTTATCTTTGGCACAGCTTATCAGACTGAACGCCCAATGATGATGATTTTCACCAGCACGACGACCACAGCGGCTCCAAAAGCAATGCCGAGTCCAGCAGTCAGGTTGCTTTGAACAAATCAGATGCCCGCCCCCATCATAGCAGAATCGACGCTGTCAACAGTCGAGAAGAAAATGAACGCGCTTCTGGCCCTTTGTGTTCCAGGCACTGCTGGCTTCGCATCATCAGGTCAGATCCACTGAACGTTAAGCTTTGCTCGTGACAGCAACATCGTGAGATCCATTCCTCACCTCTAGTACAGTCAGAACGCACGCCACGGTCGCTCACTAACTTCGGTGGCTGGAAAGTATGCAAAGACGTGTGCTTTTAGCATAAAGCTAAACACTTTCGCTTGCAAGCCTATGACAAATAAGCGGGAGCTAAGGTAGATGGAATCATGGTTTATTGAGAGAGCACAGCTTCCGTAATAGAATCCATCGGGTGGTCTCACCACCTCTCGTGCGTGCTGCAATAAAGCGAGCTCTAATAAAGCTAGCTAGCTTCCTCCTGTTGTAAACACAGCGTCTCACAACCTGCTACTTGCTTTTGCTGTGTTCAGAGCCTCCAAGGCCAGAAATCTGCAACATATGACACCATTGGGGCGAAGATGCTTTCCGCCATTCTCGTTTCTGGGTTTTATTGCTTGGTTTATGCCGTGGCTTTCATCGAGTTGCCCCAATAATTTGGAACAGACCTCCGACTACGTGCAACCAGCTGCAGCAATTGATCAAACAGGCGAGTCGCTTTCAGTGATGAGTAGTGACCTGAGGTATCTCACTCGAGACGAGGCCGAGCAGATCATTGATCGGTTCAAGAAAATACCGCAAAGCTCTGATAGATTATTGTTCTGGACTGGTGTCCCAAGATGCTGGGTCGAACGATGGGCAGGCGAACATGGCTTGTTGACACTCACCTCAGTAATGGGCCCCTTAATGGATGTTTCGGATCCGCGGTGTTTGAAATCGGCCAAAAAACCAAGACAGTGGTCGAGATATGTTAAAGGTGCATCTGGAATATTCGCACGGTACGCTTGCGGGCATGGTATTGTCAGAGTGTTGACCCTGCCTCCATCGTACGCAGAATTTGTTCGACCTAAGTCGTCGTATCTTACGATAGAGGAGCCCGTGCTGAAAGGGTCGTCCGGCTGCTGTTGTGCGGTCCAAATCAACACTGTGCATCTTTTGGAAAATTCTAAAGAATTGGAATACCAAAGCTGGCCCCAAAATCGCATGTCGGAGATCATTGGATGTAAAGGCGACGATACCTTCGAGTTCAGACTTCCACCGAGGATTCTTAAGGCAGTGAAGGCGGCTGGCAAAATCTTGCGCTCCAGAGTCGTGAGCTTGACAGCATCCACAACTTCTAGGCCAACTGATGCCATCTCCACATTACATAGTCCAGGCTTCCCAGCCGCGAAGAAACAACAAGAAAGTAGCGAGCGTCAAAACATGCCTCGCGCTCCGAAAGAGCGCAAGACGCAACAGTTGGCTCGGACCGGCAAAAGCAGCACAAAAGCAAATGTCCAGGAAGAAAAGGCTGGCAAGCCATGGAGTGACCAGCTACCAAGCAACAAGCAAGCAAAGAGCAAGCAGCGATCACAAATCAACAAGCAACAAACACAGAGCGGCAAGCAGCAGCCAACAGCTAAACACCCACAAGGTAAAAAGAATGAACCGGAAAGTGAACAACGACTGGACAGTAAGCAAGCAAAGAGCAAACGGCCGCCGCAGATCAATGAGCAGAAGCCACAGAGTAAGCCACAGGGCAACAAGCTGCAGGCACATATTGACCAGCAAGCCACAGAACAACGACCAGAAAGTTACATCCAAGCAAACTCAAAGAAGCAGTTTGGAACAAGGTTATATCCTGCAATTCAAAGTACGAGCTTGAACGAGAAGACCCTCGTAAATGAGAATGCGGGACAGGGAGAAGCGGCTATCAAAGGTTTAGTGGAAGCTAAGAAGTCGAAGAAGTGCAAGGAGTAGGCGAATCCAAAAGCTTTGACTCTCTTATTCGTATCGCCTCATTGTTTCGTATGTTCTATCCTATGATCTTTAGGTTTCAGAAATTCAATACTTTATCGACACTCGACACAATGCCCTTGTTAAGGAAGCTATGCAACTTCCTATCCTTTCTCCGAAGTCTCTTACTTTAACGAATACGCATCGTTCGCTTTTATTCGCATCATCCCTCTACCATCTCTCGATCTGGAATGCGGTTGATCTAAACGGTAACTTGGTAGTCACCGCAGTTGCCGAATCCATCGTCAAAAGCCCAGATACGCTCCGTCTCGTAAGACATGCAAGAGCCATTCTCTGTCTCGGAAATACAGTTGGACTCGTACGACGAATCCCGCAGATTGAGGGCGGCAGACCAGACATCGCCATCTATCATCCTCACACGTTAGCAACATTCTCCCCGAGTATTTGTCACTCCAACAATCAGAACATCTAGACTCACCAGAGACTTTGTGCTCAATCGTGCCGTCGCCACCATTGTTCCAGAGCGTGACTTTGTAGTATTTGTCGCCATTGCACTCCATTTCCCAGCGCGTCGAGGCGCTCACGCCGCTCTTGGTCTGGCTCATCTCGCAGTGGAAATCGTCGTTGTCCCAGACGTCGACGCCCATAACGTCGTGGAAGGTACCCGAACTCCACATGTACGCGTGCACGCGAATGCACGCCTGTGCACCGGTCGCCATCAAGATGGCCGAAGCGAGAACAGACTTCATATCGATGGTGTTGAGAGGTTGTTTGGACGCTTTTGGTGTCGATCGTGGTCGGAAGCTGGATGCTGATGGAATTGGTTGATATGAATTCAGTGTCAATGTTGGAAAGACTAGATCTATTATATATCATCCGTCTGGAGATTCATGCCTCGTATACCGCTGTATCGTAGTGGCGCAGTCATTAGATTTATTCGGAGAAATTCGTCGCTAAGCACGCTGTTGGTAAGATATGCCAAGATGCGTCGCTTGCTATGTATAGAGCGGCTGAAGTGGCTTTCTTTGTTAATACTTCTTCACAATTGGATCTGTATAAAAGGGCAGGCGGTGTTAAGATTGTATTTAGCGCTCGGTTTCGACTTAGCCGACTACAGCTTTAATATGTCTTCGCTTCCTTCAAGTTGGCTCATACGACTCGATGGAAGGGGAGGAGTCAGGTTTGGGTGAACATTCAGCTGTCTGGCAGTCTCGTTTATTGATCTGCCAATCAAAAATACAGAAGTAACCGAACAACAACAGTCCAAGACAAGACTTCGTGTTTCGTCCGCCGCACGACTTGGCAAACCTGATGGTTCTTGAGCGAACAAAGCTTTTGCGCCGAGCATGGCAAGCCCAGAGCGCGACTTATACGCTTTGCTGAAGTTGGTTCAATGCAAGTGAAGCCGACGGAACGGTCGGTTGTAATACCACGGAGGCGGGGTAAGAAACATGAAATACAATCCCCAGCTAGACAAGTAAACATTGACATCTTATTCAATGTCCCAGTCTGATTCAAGATCAATTCCTGTTGATTGTTTACGGAATCCTGCAATATTCATGAGTGATGAGTCAAAAACAACGTCCAACTCTCTTTCAATTCCATAAGATCATTACAATCATTTGTTCCCCGCATATAGTTTCCTTGAAGTCATCGGCCATGTTAGCTAGCTCGTTCATCAAGCGGTTCCCGCAGCTGCGGTTGTCGACTTGACTAACAGCCTCTGCCAATAACTCATGCATCCGTCGGCTCTGGGCCACAAGTCGTCAGAACGTCACCAGGAACGGTGACCGGCTAGAGTTGGCGTGAGAGGTTAGTATTCTGCTCTGACTCAATTGTATAATCGAATGGACGTACAGTTGGCAGAGGAGTGATGAACGAAGTGATGGTCCTCGGGGCAAGGCTCAGACAGCTACATCCGGCAGTGATCTGACGGCCTGCGAAAAGAGAAAGCGCAGGAATGGCCTGGCGCTTCTCCAGTCCAGGGACTGGGAGCTCCGGGATTTCAACCTCAGGGATTTCAACCTCTGGGATTTCAACCTCAGGGAGTTCAACCTCTGGGATTTCGACCTCAGGGAGTTCAACTTCTGGGGTGCAGAGGCCCGTGATAAGCGTGACAGCTTCGGTTATAGTACTACGTGCTTTGGTCAATATCGTGGCGACACGATGGAGCTACTCAATGTCTCTTACGTTGCGGGTGTTGGAAGTTCAATCTCAGAAGTGCTGGTCGGGAGGTTCAACACTGCATTGCAGAAGATCGAACCACGAGGTCCAAGGCCACGGAGGACGCGAAGGGCGATGTTGTTGGCTCCGCAGGTGCCTTGACGCTTCTCGAGTCCATTCTCGACTGGGCTGGCGCCCACGGTGGCCAAGGTCCAGGCGAAGACGGAGATGAAGCGCATGTTTACGGAAGAGTGATCCTTGGAACTGTGTTTGAGAGACGAGGTGTTTGTGGTACTTTGCTTTGCTTTGCTTTGCTGTTGTAGTGATCGTGTAGAGCGGAAATCGACGGTGCTTAAGTATTCCTCCGAAGGCCCACTCCAGTGGAGAGGATGTTGTCGAGAAGTTGAGCGTCATGACGCCGTCTACCTTCCGTCCTGGAGAACATGGTACAGCACTTAGCTCTAGCCGTAACTATTGATCAGTGAGCCACGGATAGCGAAGTCCATGATAGATGTTGAGTAGTTGGTCCCTTCAAGGACGGGTCGCAGTCGACATCGCTCGCTTGGAAGATTTGCAAATGTGGTACAGGGCTAGAAGAAGGAATGATGCCCAGAGACACACGTGAATGCTGAACATGCCGACTACTTGGCATCCACGTCTGGAGAATCGTGGTCCCATGTGGTTCCAAAGTCCATCGTTTGATGGACCTAAAAGACCTAGAAGAGTTGATCCTTCTGGGCGAGTGGATCGTGCGGATTGATCTGGTCCGTCCAATGGAGACCTAGAAGACTCTGGGCCAAGATCTTGCATTTGAGACATCGTTGCCAAGCTGTCAATTAACCTTCAACGGCTGTCAAGGCAGGTCGAGGCATTGTAGATCAACAGATCCGGAACTATATTCATGCGGGGAGGAGGCGCTGCGAATACGCTGGTTCACACGGGATGAACGCACGAAAAGATTCCTGCGACGTGTGTGGCGTATCTCAGCTGCGGTGCGATCTTGCGCGAAGGAGTTCACCCGTCTTGGGATCAGCGCTGATATAGCACATTCCGACTTTCTCATGTATGGGCTAGCCGAAAAAAGCTATCATGCCGATACAGTACTAAGTTGTTTGACGGTAGAGCTCGCTTAAAGATGTCTCAGATCATGTTTGCCAACGACTGTCTGCTATCTCATCGTCTAGCCTGCATGAGAAGAATGTCGGCAAATGTGTCTTTACTGGCAGCTTGCAATGAGACCTGACTAATGCAAGATGTCCACCCGTACGATCAGCACACCGGTGACGATTCAGGCGATTGGTCCTGGTTGTGGCGCGCTCAACGGAACGGAGCTGGCTTGCAAGATTTTGTAGGTTACGATGGATCGTGCAAAGGAACCATTGGGCGGTCGTTTCAGGAGCTAGCATTGCCATTGTGTTCCTTGCGTCGCTGATCTCAACTGCGATTGCTTGCTGTAACCCCTCTCGACTAGCAGTACTCAATTCATCGGCAATTTCTGGTTCCTCTATCCGCATCCACGAACCCCTCTGTTCAATGATTCGGCAAAATTGGCGATCCAGGGATCTCAATACGATCTCCAATCCCTCTGCCCTGATGGCACTGTGATAGTTGATAATGATGTGTTTGAGTGCGAATTCCTTCTGTGGGCTTGATCTCGTCGCTTCTAGCCGTGAACCTAGTTGTGTCACAGTTTCATGAAACTGTTCGGAAATGTATCGATACATCCAAACCTCTCACTCGACGCTGACGGATGTTCATGGCGCGACGAGGGAATCTCAAATGACCTATTTAGTCGGATCGACAGTGTAATTCGCCCAGAAATCAGGTATGTCGTTCGCGTAAGTCGTATTCTGAAGAGGAATCTCCCACTTTGCCTGATTCCGCTGTAACTCGTCAATCCATGCCGCCATATGAGATAGGCGCGTTTCAGCAAGACCGGCAGAGTGGACCAGGAAGCTTCCAGGCTCACCTTCAAAGCCGTGCTCGAACTCGTAGTGGTTGAACCATGTTCGAGGTACCCAGGCGATTCCCGGAGGATCATCTGTGGCTTTGTGTTGTGCTTCTATCGAGCTGATAATTTTGGCCATTGCAGCTTGCTCGCCGAACCAGCCGAGGTCGACATCAGGATGTTCAAGAGGGTAGGCAGCGATTTGGGTGAGAAGATCGACTGATGACGGATGTACCTTGAGGTAGAAGATGCCGTTGTTTAGCCCATTGTGGTCTGCTGTAACGAGAGCGTATATGTCCGCAAGATTTTTTGGAGGCAAGAACGCGCAAGGAGATATAGCTGGATTTAGGATGATGGAATCGGCATCCACCCATCTGTCAACCAGGAGACCACTTGTAAGCTGATGTCCTTACTACAGGCTCAGACTCCATGGACTTGATACTTACAAAAGCCATTCCTGCCTGTCTTCTGTCGGTTTTGAGAGCTCACGCAGCATAGTTGACAACAGGAAATAGTGTTTGCTGTAGAGTTTCCGGTCCACAAGGTCGCGATCCAGAATTTCGAATTTACAGCTCCAACGCTCGCAGTGTCTACGATGCGAATCGAGTGCGCTTTCCAGCTGTTCGAATTTGTGTGCTCCGTAGAGCATTGATACCTTGGTCACCGGGCATCTAAGGGTATTTGGCTGTGGGACGATTGGCCGAGACCGCTGAATCGCAAGTGCAGGCGCACTTTGGGATATAGGCTTCCAGTCGGCCAGTATTTGGAAAGTCAATAGTACGGCCACGATAATAGCGATAACTAACGAGCGCTTTGCAACGGCCCTGGGGTGACGACCGTTAGCTCTGTTCATAAGAGTAGTGAAGAGATGTTGTTCACGCACCATTGCAAGAACATATTTCGGACTATCAGTTATAAATTCTTGTTCTGCTTTTGGGCCCAACGACTGTAGCGGTAATAAGAGCGAGGAATGAACATCGTGGCCGCGCTGCCTGGAATACGAGCTGTTATACAGAGAAGAGAATCCAGATAGAGCGCTTGTTTCGGTATTATTGTTGGCTCGCCAGACAGGCGAGATTGTAGTTGAACATAGTCGCTGGGCAAGGCCGCTTCGTCCTGCCGAGCCAATGACTCCAGGGATTCTCATGTGAGTGTGCGGCACAGCAACAAGGACCGGAAGAAGTGTCAATTGTGTCTTGAGGATCCCTTGTGAAAAAGTAAGGTCGCAAATGTTTCATCTCATTCGGACCAAAGCACTAAAGGCTGGACTGAAAGTTGTGCTAGTGAACTCGAGTCTGCCGCAATGTTTATTCCAGTACGGTAATTGTTGACGTTGCGAAGATGAGGCCTTTATCGCGAGGCCGTTTGCGATAAGAAGTGTATTGTATGATTTGCAGACAAGGGTCTAGCCAATGAAATAACCGCTCTAACCGCTTCGCCTCGTCGGCGTATCATATTCTCTTTCCAAACTTGGCAATATTCAAGGGAAATGCGAGTCAACATCTTGAGTATCCACACCCACCCAAGCAGATCCCAATCCACGCTCAACAAAGACAAATATGGCGCGACGATCTATCCATGTCCACCCATCCCCCTCGTCCCACCCCAAATATCCCCCTGCGCCTGCTTCGCCGCATCCTCTCTCACATACCGCCGGAACTTCTCCAATTTGCTCTCTTTAGGTTTCACTCTCGAAACACCCACGCCCTCCGTCATCTGTCCGCCGACGGGTTTGGGTTCGCGCGTTGAACTCATGGGTGGATGTGAGTCATATGGAGGCGGAGGGTTGGTGGGTTTTGAGGAGGAGCGGACGGTGAGGAGTTGTGAGAGTGCTGTGGGGTGGTAAGTCTGTGGTTGTACGTGAGAGGTGTGTGATGTGGGAAGGGATGCGTACTTTTGGGCATGGTTGTGGAGGCGTGCTGTGCGTTTGGGAGTCGTGGTGGTGTTGTTTGTGCTTGTTGCTCTAGGTCAAAGGGGTGTTGTTCTGAGATGAAGATATATTGTGGACACCAGAGTGTAAGATAGAAGAAGATGAAGAACAAAGCGCTCTCAAGTCGTTATCGTAATTAGTGCTTTAGGTTGCCAACCAGACCCTTCCCAGCAGTCACATGGCTCTGTTGGCCGAACGAGAAAGCCCCTACATTAGTTAGCAGCGAAAAATTCGCCGTATCCGCGGTCTGTTTGGGTGTGTGACGTTAAGGTATGCCCTGTGGTGGTAACATGGGGACTCCGCATTGCCGAAGCGGGGAAGCCGGAGTTTTCGTCGTGCAGATCGATGAGAGTAAATTGGTGAATAGACTTTTGTCGCCGGCGTGGGCGAATGGGAGTCTGGGGTAGGAGAGTTGGAGTGGTTTGATTTGTCTTGCAGGGTGTGTGGCTTTTCGTGTGATTTGTAACACACGTGTTGAGAGGTGTTGAGGAACGGTTGATGCTAATGATGAACCGAGGAAGCATGGAACTGTTTGACAATGCTGGCAGAAGTACTTGCATGCAACGACCCATCCGGCCAGCGAAATGGAACATCAATTTCCAAGCTTCAAAGACACCGAACGCTCTTAATCCAACCTCCCTTCTCAAGCTCCCCAATCCAATCCTCAACCTTTGCTCTCTTGAGCCCTTCTCGCCCCGCGATCTCCTCGAAAGCATGCGAGCCATCAAAATATCCCACAAGCGAAGCAAAGCGATCACGAAGCTCAGCATCTTCCAGAGAAGTCTCAATGCTTCGTAAAGCAGCCTTCTCCACCGGTGAAGGGTCTCTGGGGTTCGTGATGATTCCCAGGCCGCCTTCTTCGGTATCTTCCTGATCGTGTTCGTCTTTCGTGGTGCTATCTGGAGCGCTTGTTCCAGCTTGGATTTGAGGAACGCCGGTGGGGAAAGCGGTTTGGTCGGACGCTACACTGCTGCCGTCATCGGAAGCATTGCTCCGTACGCCTAGGAGACGCGATACTGGCATTGGTCGTAGACCCGCCTGGTCTGTTTCAAGACCATGGTCTCCAGCGCCCTCGACTATTTTCAGCCACCCAAAAGTCCGCAAAGGTGCTACTAGCTCATGTCTCACAAGCCATGCTAGAATCCCCATGTACGGGTGCCGGTGATCTCTGCTCTGTATAAGAGCACCGTATTTGACAGGACGTCCACCTAACATGGCCAACATTGTCTCCATACTCGGCAGCGCTGGGAATCGTTTCCCATATTGTTCGCCCAGGGCTCGTAGCTTTCTCAGGGGTGCGTGAGGGTGTATGATGTAAATGTTTCTCGGGTGTAAGGGCACTATAGGGCGCGCTTTTCGCCACTTGACCAAATGCTGGGCAAGGAAGAGGAGCGTCTTCTCGGGTATGCCGAGCTTGGTCGCTTGCTTTGCAAGAGGCTTGGTCGGTGTGGATTCACGGATGAAGTAGGACAGTAGTGAAGAGTCGCGGTGGTCGTCAAGTGCGCGAATGAGTGTATCACGATCTTCCAGAAGTAACAGAGCAGACAGGGGTGTGACTTCCAGCTCACTCGCATCCTGTTCGGGAGGAATCTGAAGGGACATTTCCATGCCGTCCAGGCGAACTCCAGCTACGTCATGCACTGAAATGCGATTGTAGACCTCTTGCAGAGCCCAGGCGAGCTCACTATGCGAGAGGAATTGAGTCCATAAAGTAAGAGGATCGGTCTTCTCCGCGCGAGCTCGTTGCTTCATGGCAAGAAGTTTGCGGCTCTCAACAGAGACGTAGTTACTCCGCTTCTGGCAGTATTTGAGCGCTTTACTCAGCTTCTTTGCAACGTGTTCATATAGGTCTGCTGCTTGTACGGTGTGTCCGCCAGCGTTCCCGGAGAGCGCAAAGACAACATGGAACATAGTCATCTGCTCGGCAACCGCTACTGAAGTGGTCGAAGCGCTGTTCATGGAGGTTCCAAGGCTGGCAATACCATGTGAGTCAAAGCTGTCTGGTACATGGCTGTAATCTGCAGTCAAGTGAGGCGCTGGAGGTTCTGGAGCAGTAATCTTGATGCCAGCGACGCTTGAAGTCAGTTCTTTATCCGGGCTGTGTTGTTGACTTTCCGCTTCCGAGTTGTCGACACTGCCAATCTTTGGCAGTGACGGATGTTTCAATGGATCATTCACGCGCCTTTGCCGCTCGGCATCGGCATCGTCTCGCGATACCCAGGTGCCGTTTTCCTTAGCGTACACAGGCAGCCCAACGAAGGTGACGCCATCTAGACAGATTTCGAATTTCTTCTTTTCGCACCAGCGGCCGGGACTGAGTAGTCTCTCCAGACTTTCGACATTGTAACCGAGGACTTTTTCGAGCGGATTGGCGATATCTGGAGTCCCAGTTCCTAGGTGGCGGACGGTTGAGTCGCTTGCGCCGCGTCTCCGAGGACCTCCATCACGGGGGGTTTCATCGTCATCATCATTTTCCGAGTCGGAAGAGTCGCCAGGGAATTCTCCATGGTTAGAGGAGGTCGGTAGATTATTGTTCTGTGGTATGGGTGGATGATGGAAGACCAGTTTAGGGCCAGGCCGTGAGCGGGTTATGAGCAGAACAGCGATGAGACCACTGCCTCTTGCCGAGCTGGTATTGGTATCCATTGGTCATCCTCGAAAACCATTTGCTCCGGGTTGGCGGCGTATAGGACGGATACAATCAGGAAATAAACAAAAGTGGACGAAGCCTTAGGTTTAAGGTGAGAACGTTACGCCAAGACAAATCCAATGGCAGCTCGTCTGGTAAGCAAGAATAAGCATTACAACACTGCGAGTTACGACAAAGTTACAATGATATGGACTACACTTGTTCTGTGGATCATTTCATACATATTTTTGTCCGCTGGGGTAACGTTCGACCATCTATATAACTCCGTGCTTTTTTGATGCCGCAATGCATTTTACCGCATAATTGTCTTCGAAACCAACGCCTTGCTCAAACTCGTGGTGGTCGCTTAGATGTCTCCCCTCATCTGGCGGAAGAAGTCCATCACGCCGGTGAAAACGACGAGCAAGATACCACCACCGGGGCCCAATCTGAGGACCTTGGGGATGAAACCCTTGTAGAGCGCGCCGAAACCCTCCTCCTTCAGGACAGTTCCAAGCGCAGGGAAAGCCCAGTTGTACTTGGGCGTCACACCCGGGACCTTGGTGGTGTTCTGAATTCTGCTCTTGACGACATCCATAGGCGTGTTGAGGATGGTACCGACGGTACCACCAATGGCACCAGAAATGAGGTCGTTGCGAACTTGGATGGACTTCTCGCCGGTCGGGTTCGCGGGAAGCAGAGCGCGGACCTGGAAGATGCAGCCGAAGTAACCAGCGTTCCAGAGAATGTGGCGCCACATGGTGGACTCGAGACCCTGGTAAAGAGCGAGGGGACCCTCGGCCTTGACGATCTTACGAACGACATCGAGAGGGCCGGAGTACTGGGAGGCCTGGGCCTTGTCTATGGGATTGTCAGAGCTGAATCGCAAGGTGCTGACACGACCCGGAATGCTTACCCTGCAGCCTAATCTTGACGAGCTCGAATGGCACAACGACGAAAGCCTCGGTGGCACCAGCGGACGCGCCAGTAAGGACAGAGAGACCCTGGGTCATCTTGGAGACACCGAAGAGGTTCCTGTAGACCTTGCCCCATTCGTCGTTGGCAGCGAACTTGGTCGCACGCTTGGGAGCCTCCATCATGATGGGAGCAGAGATACCGCGGTAGAGACGCGAAGCACTGCGCGCAAAAAGTCAATCCAATGTCCAATTGCCCAGTATAATGTGTATGCGCATACCCCTCGTTCTTCACAATCTTCTTAATGCAGTCAAACATGCCGGAGTAGTGGTCGACACCCGGGACGGGCACCGCGCCCTGGATCTGACTATCGGCGGTGTCAACGAATATTCTGTATTGTCGCGCGCATTGCGTGACTCTTACACTCTCGTCTTGACAACATCCAGAGGGTACATGACCAGGATCTCGGACACACCGGCGACGGCGCCGGCGGCGAACTGGTAGACGAAGGGAAGCGGCTTGGGCTCGGACATGATGGCGGTCGCGTATTGTGTCGGAGAGGTGAGGTGTGAGGTGGGCGAAGTGAGGACTAGTGTCGCGATCTCAGTGCGAATGTGCAGAGCGGACGCGATGGGAGTGGAGAGGTATGGCTGGTGGTAATCAAGAGGTCGCAATGGATCAAGCGAGTCACTCACTCAACACTTATCGGCGGATGAAGGTTGTCGCGGAGCCCCGATGTTTTAGTGTTTTCGGCCCCGGCTAAACATTGCTTGAGCCGCCAAACTGCCCTGCTGGCCCTGCTGAGGCCCGCTATCGGCCAATGAATCCGGGGAAGTCTTGATAGTACTGCTTGAAGTTGTGACTATATGTCTATCTGCATTCAATTTCTGAGATTGTAAGTGAATAACAATGGATATCATATGCAATCACCCATTCTCTTTGGATCCATCTCCGTCTCTTCAATGGCATTTTTTCAAAGGCCGGCTCGCCTCTGTCAGTCAAGCTGTCTAAACAGGCAGACTCATCACACAGCTATCACTCACGGCGACATCCGATCGACTGATGACCTCTCAATAGTCGTCCATGATCCGAATATGAAGGCGTTTGTTAACACTCAGATTAAAATCAGGTGCGAGGAATGACTATATATGTCAGAAAGGGACGTTGTACGCAGCTCCTGCAACTCCTCGCGGACGTAAAATCTGGGTCCATTTGCCTATTTAGTATCGACACCAAAAACCCAATCTCCGAATAACAATACTATTGGAACAGTATCCTATAGTCACCATACTTGCATCTCAAACCTCCACCTCCTCGGTTTTCGGCTTGGAGCTTAATGCAGGTGATCCCCATAGCCTCGGCGAGTCTGCTCACGCTCCACAACGGCCTTGGTCTGGACTCTTGAGAAAATGATAGGTTGAGTGCTTGTATCAACAAGCGCTCCCAAGTCCTCCTTGGATCAGAACCTCATCCCAGACGTTTTCCCAATATCTCATATAAGGCTGTCAATAAGATCGACTAGTTGTGACTCTGGGGCGGATGCCCGGTTCGAGAACCGCGAATCACACTAATAACGTCACCTGCAGAAATTGGCAATCCTTCTGCGCTTTCCTGCATGCATGCACAACGCTCCCTTGATACCCGCCTGGGAACGTATGCCGTGTATATGAAGCGAGGCGGATCATATAGCTTGTTCACCACTCCTTTACCAAGGTACTGGGACTCGCCTAACAGTTTGTGATCTAGAGATCCTGTCTATCATCACGTCTTATCAACAAGTCTGACTTGGAGGATGCAATGCTTCCCAACTACGGGCAGATGACCATTGATGCCAAGCGTTCACTGCTGCTCTCTTTGCGCTATTCTGAGATGGCGGAATGCATCCTCTTCCCGAGCGCGCTTTGTCAAGTGATCAATGTGGTCTCGTGCAGGCGTGTGGTATAGCGTTGTCGACGATTATTACTATATTGTTAACCCGAAGGTATGGACAGTGCGTAGTGAGTTCAGTCTAATGAGATGATTGAAATAGAGCGACAGGTTTAAAAATGGTCATCGCGGGCATGATGCAGATCTAAAATTCGCCAACGGATTCGTTATTCCTTAGTCAATTACGTACTGCTTGATGCCCAAATCTAATCGATTTGGATACGAACAGAGATGGATCCCTTCTTCGTCTGAACGACAATCATGTCGTGATCGTAAGAAATGTCATCGATGGTTGTGTCGACCAGGCGAGCGCGAGGAATGACACGCATGGCAACCAGGGCAGCCATGAGGTAGAGTTCGCAGTAGGCCAGGCTAAGAAAGAAGATTCTCGTTAGCATCGATCATGCAGGTAGGGCGGGTCAATTAGGACAAGCAAGACTCACGGTTCACCAATGCAAGAACGGCTACCCTTGCCAAACGCAATAAGCATTCTCTGCAACTTGTAGTTGGGCTGGCCATCCACCAGCCACCTTTCCGGGACGAAGTCATCTGGGTTAGGGAAGAGGTCCTTGTCCCAGTGGTTGATCATCGAAGTCATGCCGATCGGAGTGCCTCTGGGGATAACCCATTCGGTCTTGCCGTCCGTGCTCTTGTAGACCAGCTCCTCTTCGCGGGCAATTCTGGCGGATCTGTGAGAGACACCAGGCATCATACGCAAAGACTCGTGGAGGACGGCCCATAAGTACGGCTTCTTTTCAAGTTCGACCCACTTGAGGTTCGCGGGGTCAAGGTCTTGCAGGTCTTGCATCAGGCGGGCGTAGATGCGAGGTTGGTCGAGAAGCCAGTAGGTGATGACTGTGAGGGTAGCCTGCTTCGATTAGTACTAGCATTGTATCGATCAGAACGATATTGATTTGCAACTTACCGCAGTGGTTTCGGTTCCAGCGAGGAGGAAGTTGAAACCTTCACCAGAAAGACGGTACAGGGTCTTCTCCTCTTCAGGCAAAAGTTTCGATTCCATAACTTCAGTAAAAACCCTCCCACCTTCGGGGTTCTTCCAAGCAGCCTTGATGTACTCAGGAATCACAACGTTCATCTGGTTCATGACAGCCTTGATGTCTTCACCCATGTAGTCGGCCATCAAGGGTAGAACCTGAGCCATCTTACGGCCCAGAGCGTTGTGTCTCATCATGTAGGCGCTGCGGAAGAAAGATTTGACCCAAGTAGCAAAGTTAGGCTCCCAGCCCTCTTGGGCAATGAAACCCATGGGCTCACCAAAGGCGTACTGAGAGATGATATCCGCGGTGAAACAGTTGAATGCTTCCTTGACGTCGAAAGATTCCTTACCGGCCGAGCGAAGCATCTTGTCGACTGTCTTTTGAGCGAAGTCTTCGACTTCACCCTCGAGTTTCAGCATTTGTTGACGGGAGAAGAACTTGGACAAGGCGCCCTTGCGCATCCTGTGAACCTCATGGTGAACGGTAGAGAAGCCAGTGACAGAGACAGGACCAGCACCGCCGGTGTTCAGCTGATGTTGCCATTTGTCGCGGATGCGTCCAGGGCCAGCATAGATCTCGTCGGTGAAGAGAGGGTCGGAGCAATGCAGTTCGTCTGGGTTGATCCTCACGATGGGTCCTATGGAGGAATCAGTATTCGTTATTCCCTGACGATATCACAAGCTGGGGAATCCACCGGGGCTCAAGGGTTTGAAACATACCGTAACGCTCATGCATGCGGGCAATCACCTTTCCATATCTACCAACCAGCCACCAGTCGTAATAAGCTTCGTACAGATAGGTGGCTGCAGCGACCTTGGGACCGGGGAACTGAGCCAGTGGGTGGAATGGAGACACATTGTATAGTGCAATTGCAATCCTATAGGCCAGCCAGAGGAGGCCCAAGTATACAATCCCCAACGGGATGGAGAGTTGCTCCATTCTGTGATATTATCGTAGCAAGCGACAAACGTTGAAGGGTCAGGGCTGCTGCTCAGAACGTGCGCGCGTACGCATACAAGTAGCCAGCGCAACCGATCACTCTATACTCTGGCGTCGGGGTCCGGCGAAAGACTTTGGTTCATGATCGCCTGTTGAATGGGACGAATGGCATGGCTAATGTATGGCCTTATGCAGGTGGCCCATGACAAAAACCGTGCTCGCGTGGCCCAGCATTAGGCGAGCAAATAGTCCGTTTCGGCGTAGCACGCACGTGGGGCATAACGCCCCTCTCGACGCCCCCCATGTCACAACTGAGGATACCTATGATAATTAACAAGGTGCAGTCATTAACCCTGCACGCCAGAAGTTCACGTACCGACTCCGTACCCATAATTCTTACATTGGCCCGAGAAAACCGTTAGTGATTGGTTACGGACGGACCGTCGGACGCTAGTAGCGCCACTACTGGAGCTGGCCCCGGCGACATATGGAGACGGGGGACTCGGATAGACCCTGCTAGTGCTGTCAATACCTGTCAAAGTAGCAGTCTAGGGTCGGCCCCGATGGAGTCTCTTCTACTAGGTATGTCTGTACTGTTCACCTTGTGGTAAGCAGTTGATCGAAGACATGGCTGTTATCGCGTCAACCAAGGCCAGTCTTATTACTGCTCGGCTCAGTATCTCCACACATGATGTGCCGTACAAGGTACGAGTGAGAACATGTAGTCTTTGCATATGAGCACGCCTGGCCAGTAACGTGATGTTTTGCAGTTCACTGATCCCGGAGCCTGGCGCCGGACTTTCTGTCGCAAACAAGGTGGCAGCCCGGCGCGCCAGGTTAGCATGATCATCCGGCAGTTTCAAAATTGCTACGACATCCTCGCCCAGAAGGCTCCTCAAGGGATCCTTTGCAAGCGAGGCACTCGATGCCTGCACGCACCCTGCAGCACTAGAAACGTAAATTTCATTGTCGAATGCGCGTGCGTGGCGACCCAAGAACTTCTGCCGCCCCGACAGCATGGAACCAACCCGGCGCATTTTCACTCTTTCGGTCTCGAAGGATTCAAGGCCAAGTTAGAAGACGTCTCTATAGTCGGCGCAGGGGTGTCTTCCCCGTGAACTAGTTTCGTAACAGAGCCTCGCAATGGAGGGATCTGGCAACTAAAAGAGTCGTGGTTGTCGCCTTCTCAAATCGACCTGGCATCACCGTTCCCAACCCCAGTCTCCTCATCTTTCATCCTTCTGGAGATACCACAATATGGCGACGAGTCTGTACGTCCCCATGACGGGCCAGGCCCGCGATGCACTCATCGCCATCTGCGTTTTGTGGATTCTTTTCGCCGCGACAGTCTTCTTTCGCATGCTGGGTCGCATTCGAGGCGCCGGAGTTGGAGCAGACGATGTTCTGTCGCTGATTGCCCTTGTGAGTTGCGTTCAATGTATCTATCTGACAGGTGCAATGTCACTAATGAAGCCAGGTTCTGTCGTCCACGACGATAGGAATGAGTGCTGGCGGTAAGCAAGTCCTCAAATCGGTGTGAAGCGGAGACCTGATTTCGATATAGTGTTTGTGTCTGGCGTTGGTTGGGATCTTGACCCAGAGTCCGAGTTGTTCCCAACACGTGAGTAGCCCCCCTATGGGCTCGTGGGCAATTGGATGCTGATATAACACAGTGATGGTGAACATGCCGTATATCATGCAGGTAAGATTCCTCAGTTCCGCACATAAACCGACTTCGCTGACCAGTTAGATGACGTTTGCGTACACCCTGATATACGTCTGGACGCTGGCTAGTCTGAAGCTCAGCCAGCTTTTCCTATACAGACGGGTCTTCTCAGGCCAGTTGCAAATCTGGATTAACTCGGGGATCGCCCTGGTGGTCATGTGGGCTCTCATCTTCACCTTCATCTTCATCTTCCTCTGCAACCCTATCCAGCAGCAGTGGTCTCTGGAGAGAATCGGCAAATGTATGGATCAGATCTTGGTCCTCAAGTCGCTGATCATGACGAACATCATCACGGATCTCTACATCTTCGTTCTCCCGATCAGAGCCGTCTGGAAGTTGCAGATGCGCAAGACGGAGAAATTCGCCGTTCTGTCCTGCTTCGCTCTTGGTTTGGCGTGAGTACCGATTCCACCTGCAGTCCTTTTGCATTCTCTAACAAATGTAGATGCGTGATCATCGGTATTGTCCGATTCTGGCAAATCTTTGTCATTGATCTCATTGGGAACCTTACCGGCACATCTCTCACAACATTCATGCTCTGCGCCATCGAGCTAATGCTCGCTGGTCTGTGTGTCTCAATCCCGATGTTCAGGCCCTTTTACCTGAGGTGGAGGAAACAGCACAAGTCGTCCCAAGCGAGCCACGGCAAGGCGACTTATGGATCATCACGGAGCGGACTTCCAGGAGGTAGCCAGGGCGAGCAAGGTCACACCGCGTGGATAGAACTGGTAAGTCGCTCCGAAGAACTCCGTGTCACAAGCAGGCTGACTAACGAGGACGATAAGGACAACGACGCCAGCAACGATGACGACGCCGGATCAGAGCGAAAGTTGACCACAGGAAAGCCGGATGTCATACACGTCACTCAAGACTGGTCGGTTACCACAAAGAGCTGAGCGATACGAATGATTGGTTTTGATCCCAGATAACTGGCGGGCGATGCTGGCTGCGCGGAGATTCCAAGAAGAATCGAAACCGCTCAAGCGCATCAGAAAAATAATACTAGAATGTCAGCGTGCCTCATATACACACATAATCTCACGATGCTTGAACCTGCTTGTGGCCGATCGGCTACTGTTTTGCGGTGCGAGTGTCGCCGTCTACCAAACAAAGTCTCCTCTGGTAGAAGTATGTGGTTGTCGAGCCCACGCGCTCCAGTCTTGAATGGTATCATTTTCGCCCATGAGCAATCGCAGGCAATCAATCGCGGGTTCGCTCTTCTCATCATATCATACTCGAATAAGTCGCGAAAGTGGCCAGCAACAAAAACAAAACATCACCATGCCATGTGCAAGCGGGGACGGAGGGCGCCGGAACGGGCAGTCCGAAAAGGGCGAGAGTGAATGTGCAGGGTTAGGGTTGGCGTAAAGCACAACCTTTAAGATCAAGAAACTTGCCTTTCAATTCCCAATTCTCCAGCATTATATCAGCTGAGAATTTACTTGGAGCGTTGCATTTTATCAACGTCTCTCGGTAGTATCATATAATGTTGGCTGACATAGAAATTTTCATGATATTGGCGAGCGAATGGGATTCTAATCTGGACTGGATTTGCTTGACAGAAAACACAAGAATGTTTGGGGGGCATAGCCAGGGAAATGTGCACATGGCTCGGCTATACCAAGTTGAGTCGGAATGGCTAACAGACTTCTAATCTTCGAAATGGTCTATTTCGACACCTAACAACCTTGCGAGAACATTTGCTTTCCGTGCGACATTCCAGGAAAGAACTTGCTGTTGGACTCCAACTTGCCACCGTGGTACCGGATGGCAGCTTCACCATCGACACCAAAGACCCCCGCTCAAGCGCATCCGCGAATCTTACCAGAGTCCTAACTCTCGTCCAGCAGATTTTCAATCATCAATAAGGCTGGTACGGAAGAACTGCACCAATTTGCCGAAAGGAATCAGCTCGACACGGTCGTACAGATCAACGTGGCCAGCTCCTGGCACCCAGAACAGCTCCTTGGGCTCACTTGCACGCTCGTAAGCACTCTCGCTAAACTCCCGCGAATGAGCTTGGTCGCCAGAGATGAAGAGCAATGGGCGGGGAGAGATAGTATCGATGTCGTTGAAGGGATAGAAGTTCATGAACTTCGTGTTGCTCACGAGAGTCGGATGAGTGGTGAGATTGGGCATACTGCCGACAGGAGTGACTAGACCTCGAGATGTGCGATAGTAGTCGTAGAATTCGCGCTCGACCGCGGTGGAGCTGTTCGTGATTTCCATGGTAGTTCCGACAGAGTATTCGGTCTCAGCGCCGTCAAGCTCAGCCCAGCGTTGGTCGGCTGCATTGGCGATGACTTGCTGACGCTCTTCCACACTTTGCGAGCTACCCAGACCATGGCGATTGACGGCACCCATATCGTACATGCTGACAGTCGCAACGGCAGTGAGACGGGGGTCTATCTTAGCTGCGCTGATTGCGAAGCCACCGCTGCCGCAGATGCCAATTGCGCCGATACGAGATCTGTCGATGAAGTCCAAAGTACCCAGATGGTCCACTGCGGCACTGAATGCTTCGGCGTAGAGGTCTGGAGCCACGCCATTGCGTGGCTCGCCTTCACTACCACCCCAATGCGGCAAGTCAAGGGAGATGGTGACGAATCCCTGCTCTGCCATCTTGGTGGCGTAAAGGTTTGCGCTCTGCTCTTTCACAGCGCCCATGGGGTGGCTGACCACCAGAGCAGAGTTATTAGATCCAGAGGTGTCGTCGAGAGCATCGGGAATGAACAAATTGCCGGCGACTTCGGTCTGGTACAAGGTCTGGAAAGTGATTGGCCAAACAGTGACATTGTCACTTCGGTAGAAGTTATCGGCCCCGTGAGACAGATTCTGTGCGGTGGTCGACAGGGCATTGAACACTACCGCGCCGAGTGCAGTAATGCTAGCATCATTTAATTTCATTGTTGCTGTCGTGTCTAGGATGAATGATCAATGGGGTGAAGGGTGATTGTTGACTGATGAGAAGCGAATGATTAGAAGGACGACTTTTTCGTACCTTATATAACCATACCTGGACAGACCAACGCACTGATATCACCGCCAAAGTCCGTTACTTATTCATCAACGCGCGTCATGAAGCTGTTCATCATAGTGAATCGTTGAGTTGAGAGCGGTAGCCCTGCAATCGCCAAGCAGCCAAGTCATACCGCAGCGGTAGGACGAGGGCTACACATAGTAGAGGCTCCAATACTGTGCGGTGTGCAATCAGTCTGTGAATCGAATCGCTGTCATAGTGCCATGATTAGCAGGCAAGGAGTTTGGTATGGTCGAAGTGAGGTGGTTGAAGTTGCATAGCCATCGCCAAGGTGCGGACCGCGCGCGGCCGCGGCGGAGACGTACGCAAGAGTCGGCAGACCAAAACGATCCGCGAAGGATGGCAATTCTAATTTGGCTACGCCGCGTCCGCTTCATCAAGACATGAAGCTACCGCTCCGTGCGGAGTCGACGGTTCGGCATATCGAGTTTGTTGAGTTGATCAGCTTTTCGAACGGAGCCTGACGCCATCGAAAAGATGACATTCGCACTATAAATTGAGTGGCTCCGGCATGAGATAACCTGCTGTTCAAGAAACAACTCTCACTATACGACAGGAGTCAGCCACAGAACCCGTCACATCCACCAAAAGCATTAGTCGCAACTGCACCATGTCCCCCAAAGCGCCATACGAGGAGGCACACCAGAACGCAAGCGGTCCTGGAGACAACCGACCAACGGCCCTTCAAATCGTACACGACCAAGGCCTTGCAGGGAAACTCAGCCATCTCAATATCGCCGTCACTGGTGGAAGTACTGGTCTGGGAAGAGAGACTGCGAAGGCTTTGCATGCGACTGGATCGCAGATCTTCGTCCTGGTCCCGGCGGGAGAGCTATCATCGACTTTTGCAAATGACATCGCCAACGAGAACAAGCAAGACCCGAAACTGCAAGAGCACAAGCAGACTTTCAGGCCAATCGAGACAATCGCCTTGGACCTTGGATCGTTTGCCAGTGTTCGCAACGCAGCCAAGCAATTGAAGAAAGCCACGCCAAACGGCTTGAACGTCCTGGTCTGCAATGCTGGGGTTATGTCACCTCCATTCACCACTACGAAGGAGGGCTTCGAGCCACATTTCGGGATCAACTTCCTAGGCCACTTCCTACTGCTTCGGGAGCTTACTGAGCATCTGGCTTTGGGAGCAAGAACAGTGCCTGCTTTTGCATCCAGGGTAGTGGTATTATCAAGCCTGGGTCATCGCGCGCGCAACGTCAATATAGAAGATCTACCGCCGAAGGTCTCGGAGCAAGCGAGCAATCAAGCGGCCCCAGAGTTCTACAACGACAGCAAGCTCGAATTACTGTGGATGGCCAACGAAGCCGAACGTAAGCTCTCGAGTCAAGGCATTCACAGCCTATCCGTTAGTCCCGGATCAATCAAGACGCCATTGACTGCTCACGTCGGTGGCGGTTGGGACGGTATCAGAGCGATCATGGGTGACCAAGTCAAAGATTTTGACCGGCTGAGCAAGAGTGTCGAGCAAGGAGCGGCAACGACCGTTTGGGCGGCGATTAGCAGGGAGATGGAGGGACATGGCGGTTTGTATCTGGATGATGTGCAAGTTGCACTTCCAGCCAAAGAAGGCAGCGCCAACTTCACGCATGGGTATGCTCCGTACGCCTATTCCAGGGCGTCCGAACATGCGCTCTGGAAATTGGCGGATGATTTGGTTCAGCAGTAGGACTGTGATAGGGTAGCATGAATTGAGAGTAAAGCCACTACTTTAAAACTGTATCGTAGAGCCTCAACCTATCTCCAGAATGGTCTCCAGGACGTTGATCTGGAGAAGTATTGGATCGATCTCATAGACGTCTGTCGTTCCAGTTGAGCCGCGATTTGCAGGTATGCAGCCGTTTCTAGAAGCACGAACGAGACATCAGTACAATCGTCATGATACCGCGACTCGACAATATTCAGTGTAAAACCGAGCCATCGGCCACGCTCCCGTTGAGTCCGCATCCGCGTCCGCGTCCGTCGTCCGCACCCGCGATCAGCCCTAAACCATAAATGCGAATGACTTCACGGTACGCAAGCTAGCTCCACCGGATAGCGGCATACTCAGCAGTGGGCTATGCCTGCGGACAGAACATCATTGCGAAGGAGGAATTTCGGCCACATTGCGAAACTTCATTCGTTCTGTTCCAAGTGCTGTCGCTGAAGATGCCACAAGGAGGCAATTCATCATTGGAAGGCAGGGCCTTCGTGGTCACGGGAGCTGGATCTGGCATGGGACTATCAACGGCGACAACTCTCCTACGTCACGGCGCTTTGGTGGGACTGTGCGATATCACCGGGAGCGGCCTTGCTGCGCTTGAAGCAACGCTCGATGAGAAGGAGAAAGAGAGAGTCTTGACGCAGGTCGTCGATGTCACCAAACGCAGCGATGTAGCATCGTTTTTCAACTCGACCAAAGCACGATTCGGCAGACTAGATGGCATCGCGAACCTCGCGGGGACTGCTGGACATCGCCTAGGTCATGAGGAGATTTGGCAGATGGCAGATGAGGAATATGACTTCGTCATGGGCGTTAATGTTCGGGGAGCTTTTAATATCCTCTCCGAGGGCATGAAACCTGGATTGCTCAGCGAGGGTGGAAGTATCGTTCATACGGGAAGTATGTTTTCCGAGCGAGGCTTCTCAAAGGGCTCGGTCTACAGCGCCAGCAAGCACGCTGGTGTTGGATTGGTCAAAAGCGCAGCGATTGAAGGAGGCTCCCGTGGGATTCGTGTCAACATGATAACACCGTGAGTCGCTTTGATGGCAGAATCGGGGATTGCACTAACACCATTCTAGGGGCCCAATCGACACTCCTATGCTTCAAGCGAACGAGGAGAGCGGCGCGGAGGGTACAGCTCCCGATGTTCCTTTGAAGAGACTCGGTATGGCACAAGAGTGCGCCAATATTGTTGCTGTCCTGCTCAGCGACCAGGCGGCATACGTGACCGGTGCAGTATGGAGCGTAGATGGTGGGGCAAACGCATGAGTGATCAAGTGTTTTCGGATATGATGGAGAACATCGGAGAACTTCCAGTAGATATTGCTCAGTGGCAATATGGCTGATAGAAGCGTTCCAAATGCCATGTTTCCACTAGGTGCTTGATCATTGATATGGCGAGTGATCATGTGCACACAATAACTTCTCAACCCAGAACGGGTGGCTACCCATCGTCCACTGCCCAGAGAAAATGACTCGGGCATATCGTTCATTGACAATGTGCCCCGTCGTATGAGTATTCTTGGCCCTCTAGTATTTCGAGATAATGTGCTGGCACGGTGTTAGCTGAAATTGTTCTGACTTCGTCCATCTCATGACCGGCGTATGTGAAATCGAGGAAGAGGAACTTACAGGCAACGCCCCATTTAGAGCCCAGAGAGCCAATAACCCGTTTCAAATATGCGAGATCGCTAAGAGACTTCTCAGCACCAGTTTCACGCGCATACCAAGCGTACGTCCCAGCAGCCGAATGCAAAGGGAAAAGAACCACCAAAGGCAATTTGTCCAAATTCCCGGAATTATAACACTGTTCGATCTCTTCAGCCAAAGAGCTCAGTTCAGCAGTAACCCGCTTGGAACCGTCAATGGCATGCTTCTGAACGTCAATCCTTAAACCACGATGCACACCCACAGTCTCAATCTCATCAGGCTCGACGCACGCATGAACGTCGTAGAGAGTGATCAGGGCGGCGTATGCTAGGCCTCGCGCGGCGAATAGTTTTTGGCGGTTCGGGCCTGCGCGCTCGCTTTCTTCGTTTAGCATTACGAGGAGAGCTTGCACGGCGCGGGAGATCTGGAGAGCTTCTTGGAAATGGAAGTCGGCATCTGAGGATGATGGGTGCTGGTTTACGTGCTCGCATACTTTTCCTAGGAGATGTGCGGCTTGGCAGGCCCGGGCGAAGGGGGATACGAAGGCGACTGCTTCCATGCTCATGACGAGGAGTGGGTTGACGGAGAACTCCTGTGGTGTTCACGTCAGTATGTGCGTTGACTTTACAGCGTTGCTAATGAACAGTGATACTCACTCCCGAGTCCCAATCATTGTCGCTGGCAGGCAAAAGCTCGTCGGCGGGTATATTTGGGGTGGATAGAGGTCGAAAACGCAACCCGACGTGGACGTATCTGTCAAATATAAGGACTGCCCACCATATCCTTCGTCGTTCTTCCGCCTCGGTCCACGTATCTGACACTCGGTCAGTAATAGTTCCCATACAATCGAACATCATACCCACCTGGTTTCCGCAGCATCTGAGTAGCTTTCTTGCGATCGTGGAATCCGAGCGCATAGAATATCCGTGCAATGTTGCCGATGGTTAGGTAAGCAGCTGGATAAATACCCTGACCAAGCTCGTGTAAAGCGAGCAAAGCATACGCGGCTAAGAAGTTGGTAGAAAACGAGGCCCATTGCTCTAGATTCAGGATGGCGGTTTTTACGACACGATACATCTCGTGACGTGATTCCAAAGATGGCTCGGTGCTGAGTTGCATCGCATGTAGGAGTACTTGTATGTCTGCAGAAGCGATGGACATGTCGCTCGATAAGACCCGTGATAGTCTTATTTTTGACACTTTGAAGAGTTTCATATTTTAACACACCGTTCCTTCATGTGGTATTTGACGTTTTCCACTCACCAATAGGCAGCCAGTCATATGTCGTCTCAAAAAAGCGATCCGCCACAACCCAAGCAGCTTCCAAAGACATCGGCTCTGCATCCTGATGGAGCTGTCGCCATTGCAGACCGCTAGCCAGAGCAGGTTCTTCGCCTCGCATAGAAATGGAATCCAGGAAAGAGTGTACGAGCGGCGGTCTAGACGAGAGTGGGAGGGGCTTAAAGCCCGCTATAACTGGAGGTGTGGCGATGTTGCCAGGCGCTGCGACATCGCCAATGATATGCTGACTAGAAGACTGATCGGGTGAGATGTTGTATGATGAATCCGGATTTGACGTCGGTAATTGGTACAGGCATGTCCTACCCACTCTGCTGCAAAGAGAGCAGGTGGGGAGATCTTTGGAACATTTCCGCTTTAGGCGTCGGCATGAAACGCATGAGAACTCGGCATATTGGTCCATTGGTGTCTCCATTTTGAAGATCTTTTATGTGATGACATGTGTACAAGCGAGGCGATGTTATGTGGCACAGTAAATAATCGCAAGGCAGCAGCTTCGAAGCTGTGAAATTCTGGGTTTAGGGCAGGAAAGCTAATAACATCGCTTGGCCCGATTATAATGCCACAGGTGATACTACCATACCTAACATATTCCACCTGAAATTGGTGCTTGAAATCTCTATGGTATGCTTACATAAGCTATGCTTCTCCGTCACTGCCGCTGCTAAAGGTGATCCCGATTCCCATCTTGGACCCTCACTTCGCAAGCAAATAATCGCTTTCGACCAGTGTCTTCAGCACACCGTAGACACCGCTCACCGGCCAGACATCCCAGACCAGGCCCTTTGCCCATTCGCCCCATCCCTGCTTCCTCTCCAGCACGGTCAGATCGATGTTGATCTTCTCGTAGACCGTCGGCAGATACGTGGCATGATACTTCTCCCTGATCGCATCATACCACTTGCGATCGTAGATCTCCCAGAACTCGTCGCGAGTGTAATACCCTTGCGCGTACAACCACTTGATTCCGCCAAGCGAGCGGACTTTGTGCTCTAACTCACGGTTGACTCGCACAAAGTCTTTGTAGTTGGTAGGTCCGGGGCCCCAAACTCCGATATTGACGAATGAGGGTGGATCGGCGGAGTCTGTTCTCTCGCCGGAAATGAGCTTTGGACGCATGGCGACTTCCTGGCCGTGTTTGAGTGGACAGAGCCAGAGGGGGTAGAACCCGAAACGCTCGTGGACGAACTCGATGAAGGGCTCGACGCCATCGTTGGGGAGGAGGAGATCTTGAATCATGTATTTGGAGGCGTGACCGGAGGCGTGCAAGGCGTGGTACATGACGCGCGTGTGCATGAAATAATCCAGAGCCCAGCGCGTGATGCGGTTGAAAGGAGTGAGGAAGTACTGGTAGGCATACTTCCCGGTCCAGAACGCACCTCTATCGTAGCGGAAGAGGTAGTCGCGAGTGGGAGTCAGATAAGTGACCGGCTTGTTCGAGGACTTTGTTGCACGGTCAACATGAATGTAGAACCACGGGTCGACGGCGCGAGAGAATGGTTGCATGGGTTTGTCTGCCGTGGGCTGGGATGAGGTGAGGCGACCTGTAATGATCACCGAGCGATTGCGCGAGAAGGTTATGCCGTCAATGTAGTCATTGGTTTTGTCCTGTGTGGCGCGTTGCATGGTGCTTTTAGCCTCCTCAATGGTATTAGTAGGCTGGTAAGTCATTTCGACATATGGTTGGGCGTCAATGAGAGAGATCTCGAGCAGGGTGGTGACACCAAGGGTGCCCATCGTGCCGGCAGCAGCGTGGAAGAGATCAGAGTATTCAGTGCGGGAGGCCTTCACAACCTCGCCATTGGCGAGCACGATCTCGATCCAATTGACGGTGCTATCGAAGAAGCCGTACTTGAAACCGGAACTCTCGCCTGCTGTACCTGCAAAACCGCCTCCAGCAGTGATGCCAGGGAACTCCATGACGACAGGAGGGAGGAGACCATGAGGCATTACTTCATCAACCAGCTGGTCCATGGGAACATTGGGCTCGACGAGGCATGTCTTTGTCTGCTTGTCAACTTTGAGGACGTGATTGAGCTTGCTGGTATCAACCATTCGAGACTTGTCGACTTTGTATTGCCTGGTGGAGTTGGTTGATCCATGATAGAGGCGGAATGGAGTCTTGGTCTCGTAAAAGGACGTGATTCGTTGGGAGATCGCCGAAACGGCGGCCTGGTGTTCTTCCATGCTGGATGTTGTCCTATGGCCACTCCAAGAGTGTTGAGACAGTAGATGGCGTCTGTGGAGGCTTGACAGGGGTACAGGTAGTTCAGAAGTAACAAGGCTACTTAAACGTATGTGAAGTCGGATGAGCACGGCAACGAAGGCTCCGCGGATTGCTCGGCGGCTGAGTGAAGGTCTGTCTACAATGCGTTTCGTTCACTCGAGTAAACATTCATGTGAACGATCAGAATGAGGTTGACTGCTCTATTTGATTGCTTCACTTATTAAGCATAGATAATAAAACATAATAGCTACACTAAACTTCAGTTTACCTAACCATACATGCCGAGGCAACAACAACACATTGGAAGCTCATAGAGCTCACAGCTCGGAGAAGACCGCCCGCCAGCCCAGCACTCTGTCATCATCGCCGCCAAACTTCAGATGCTCTGACCACCATCACTACCACCACTGCCACCACCATCACCTCCAACACTCCTCCCCCTCCCTCCACCTCACCACAATCTCCGCCATGCCGCCCATACACCTCGCCTCCATCGAGCCGACAATGGCCTCTCTCACCACCCGCCGCGCCCTCTCCCGCCGTTCAGTCGCCGCCCTCCAGAACTCCCGTCATGCCCTCCTCCAGCAGCAGCAACGCTCCTTTACCTCCCAGAACAATGGTGCGTCCTCCGGCCTAGGAGACAGCATTTTCCGCTCCTCACCCGGAACCGGCGGTCCTCCCAACACATACTTCCAGCGCTCCAGCTTGCCCGCAAACACGGTCGTCAAGTTCGTCCCGCAACAGACCGCATGGATTGTCGAGCGCATGGGTCGCTTCAGCCGCGTGTTGGAGCCTGGTCTCGCCGTTCTCGTTCCCATCATTGACCGCATCGCCTATGTCAAGTCGCTGAAAGAGAATGCAATGGAGATCCCTTCGCAGAGCGCAATCACAGCCGACAATGTGACACTCGAGCTCGACGGCGTGCTGTACACCCGCGTCTTCGACCCGTTCAAGGCCTCCTACGGCGTCGAGGACGCTGACTACGCCATCTCTCAGCTCGCGCAGACGACCATGCGTTCCGAGATCGGCCAGCTTACCCTTGACCACGTGCTCAAAGAGCGCGCCGCGCTGAACACCAACATCACGCAAGCGATCAACGAAGCCGCCGCCGACTGGGGTGTCCGCTGCCTGCGCTACGAGATCCGCGACATCCACGCGCCCGCGCCCGTCGTCGAAGCCATGCATCGCCAAGTCACAGCCGAGCGCAGCAAGCGCGCCGAAATCCTCGAATCCGAGGGTCAGCGCCAGAGCGCCATTAACATCGCCGAAGGTCGCAAGCAAAGTGTCATCCTCGCCTCTGAGGCGCTGAAATCAGAGCAAATCAACACAGCCTCCGGTGAAGCCGAGGCCATCCAACTGAAAGCCTCCGCAACCGCCCGCGGCATCGACGCAGTCTCCCAATCGATCGAGAAGGGCGGCGAGCACGCGCACAGCGCTCTCGGCCTACGCGTCGCCGAGCAGTACGTCGAAGCCTTCGGCAAGCTGGCCAAGGAGGGAACTTCGGTGGTGGTCCCCGGTAACGTAGGCGACATGGGCCAGATGATCGCCACGGCTATGGGAGTGTACAAGACGGTGGGACAAAACCAAGCAAAGACAGTGGCAGGAAACCTCGTCGAGGGTGGCAACGAGGAAAGCGCGCACAGGAGCAGTAGCGAGAACACATCCGACTCGGCTCCTAGCAGCAACGCGAGTGAAGTCGCGAAGAGCGTCCTTGAGAGCTTCGAGAAGACCAAGGAAAGGCATTGATTTTTGCAAGAAGGCCGAAATCGACTGTCTCGCGGGAGGAATGCAAGTCAACACCGGGCTGGGTAAACTGTGAGCGAAAGAGAAGGAATACGAGGATGGGATAATCTCACTCCGCCCAACCTGCAAGACTTCCATCATCGCGTTCTACGTTGCGAAGGTGTTTCTGGCGCTTGGAGAGTGATTGGGTTAAGGAGAGGAGGGCCACATCACCGCTTTTCGAGTCGGATAATCTCCGCTTCATTTTCACCTTTTTTTTGAACGACAACTACCAACTCGAGGTGATAATTCATCAGGAAAGGAACGCTACTCTTTTCTTTTGTTTGATGCAAGCTGTCATCCTGTAGCCTGGCGAGGCAGGAGGGAAAAGATGGATTCGCAAATGTACGAAGAAGAAAGTCTTCGTCACCTCCGTAGTGGCGACAGCAAAGTTGCAAAAATGCAGGAAAGAGTCAAAATACTTGTATCAACACCAACCAAAATATTAGCATGATCAATCAATCAATCATCATTAGCATCAAGACCACATGGCAACATCTGTATATTTCCGTCGGTTCACAAAACCGCCGAGAATCTTCGTTGGAAGGTAGTTACATTACATACATCACGTAAAGTCAAGCCACTCGCTACCTCCTGGCTCGACGACATCAAATGTATTCGATCGATACATCGATTCCCATACGGTATGATAGTTGGGTTGGATTGAAATCGATCGAAACAAGAATTCCTGACTACCTTTGCTAGCTATAAGCCATCAAAGCCTCTCGTCCTCCGCATCCCGTGACAGAAAGAACACAAGAGAGCCTTAAGGCCTGCCTTTTCTTTTGCCACCTAGCTCATTTGCAAATCTCCCCCTACCGTCCAGTGTGACTGAGACGTTGGGATCGCCCAACTTCATAGGAGGGAGGAATGAGATAGGAAGGAAAAAAGCTCGGAGAATCCGTCCAAAAAGGAGAGAGAAAGAAAGAAAAGTTGAAACGCTCAGTTGAATTCGTGTCGTGAGTGATGTGATGTGATGTTATGATGTGGTATAGGGCCGTGAGTTTTCGTTCGTCGTGGTCGTTTGTGTTGGGGGGAGAAATTCCAGATGAAAGGGGATGCTTGATCGCTGATGCTTTGGGGGGAGGGGGATGGGGATGGGAAGAAGTGGCTGGGAACGGGAAATGAGATAAGAACCAGAATCGGAGCTGATCGTGAGCTGGAACGCTTGGTAATTAATGGGAAGGCCGTGAAGATTGGGAATCGAAGGAAAGAGAACAAAAAGGCTGTCGTGGAGGTCATATGCGTCGTTTCTTGGGGTAGGCGTGCCATCGTGAGGTCGAGTGGAGAGGGGATGTCGAGATTTGTGAGACCATGCGGGAACTCATCAAATCCGAGCGCCTCTCAGATACTCGTACCAGGAATTGCGTCGGCGTTGCTAGTACCGCATATCGTTCCTGTACGGCTGTGATGCGTAAGGGTTGCCGCTGTTGTCTGGAGGAGGTGGTTGAGGAGATTGTTGCGGAGCATACATTGGCATGCCTCCCATGCCGCCAGACATCATAGGCATACCGCCGCCTTGTTGCATCATGGCCATTGATGGGTTTTGGGCCATGAGCTGCATCATGCGCTCTTCGCGGTCCTGTTCTTCCTTGCGTTTCTTTGCTTCGAGGCGCTTGCGACGTTCGCGCTTGCGCTGCTCGATTTGTTTGATTTCGCGTCTGTGATGGCTGTTAGTAGATGATCATGGTAATGGAAAAGGATCTCTAGAAAGACGACGCACCTCTGTTCGTTCATTCCTTTCCATTCTGAGAAAGCTCCCTTGATACCAAGCGCGGCAATACCGACCGCTGCAGCATCCTGAACCCATGCCTTTGTTTGTTTTTTGCGCGCCTCCTCTGGTGTCATTTCACCTTCTGCAACCAGCTTGTGACGCTTTTCGTGTGCTTCCATTGATGAGTAGATACCGTGAGCGGCGTGAATCGTCGCAATCGATGCCAAACCAGCAGTCAAAAATTCCTTTCCGCGCATTCGCTTTCGCTTGTTTTCCATGTCAGTAGTACTACTACTGTCACTTATACTAGCTTCCTTGCCAGTCTCGTTCTTGCCACCCACCCCTGCAGCGCCTAGACCAGCGCCACCGGCCGCTCCACGTGTGAGCGCACCGCTTGCATTGTAGTCGTTATCAGCGTCGCGAGTATCTCGAATCTCGCGACGGCGCTCGGTAGCGAGACTCTGGCGAGTACTCCCGGTATCTGAACGTGGTGAGCGACGTCGGTCTCGGCGACGGGTGCGGGAGGGCACGTACGAATCTGCAGATGAGGATGAAGGCGAGCGCCGTCTGCGGGACTTAGAGCGCACTCGGTCGTACACTGCTTTGCCTGCTGCAGCGAGGGCGCCACCAGCAACCAGGCCCTTCAGGCCACCATTTCCTCCGCCTTCCTTCTCGTCAGCACTGCCCGGTCGACCACGAGACTGCGAGCGACCCCTGAATCTATCAATGATGCTGCGTGATCGGCCGCGAATGCCGCCAGCGCGGCTTCTTGAGCGACCTGAGCGGCCTGAGCGGAAGCTGTCTGGAGATCCAGGACGGCTGTTGTCGGCATTTCTTCCACGAGATTTGGAGCGCGGTCCGTTGGCGAGGCGGTTTGCAGCTAGACCGCCAACGACTGCCTCGGCAAGATGGCGCTTGCTCTTTTCGTCAGGATTGCGATCGAGGAACTTGTCGATACCACCAGCGCCAATGGCAGCGGTGGCAATACGCTTGCCTCTCTCGCCAGTCCAGGGACCTGGCTCCTTGCGAGAACGGAAGGCTTCGACAGCACCAGCGATGACAGCGGCCTGCGCTGCCTGTGCCCATTGGCGTTCGGTTTGGTTCTTCTTGGGACCGCGATCTCTGCTGCGGGAGCGTGAGCTGGAGGAGGATCCACGCCTGCGACGGGACTTGGATCTGACAGAGCGATCGTCGGATTTGTCTCCCTTGCCGGTAACGGCGGCTGCGACGCCACCGAGACCGAGAGCTTTGATTGCATCCTCAAGGCCAGACTTGCGACGCTCAGGGCTCTTACGCCTGGGCGGTGACCTAGAGTATTCCGAATCGTAGTCGCGGTCGTCTCTCCTGTGGTCGCGACCTTTGCGGCGTCCAGCAGCGTACCCCGCAGCGCCGGCGGCGGCCGGAGCGGCATAGTCGGTATATCTGTCGCTGTAGTCGTCGTAGTCGCGATCTCTACGACTGGTAGTGCTTTTGGCGCGGCGTGGAGCGGAAGAGTAGTAATCGTCGTCGTAGTTGCGGGATCTGCGGTAGTCGCGGGCAGCTGGCGGGGGAAACTCGCGAGGGATGTCTTCGATGCTGTCGTCGCGACCACGGAAGACGAGGTCGCGCGGACCTGCGCCTTTACCTCGTTCAATGTAGGTCTCCTCGCGCACAAAGTCTGGCTCGTCGCGATCACGCTGGCGGGTGCGAGTTGTGCGGTAGCGGCGAGGCTCGTCGTCGTAGTCGTAGGCTGACATGGCTGATGACAGTGGGCGGCTGTGCCGCGGGGTAATGAGTGAGTGAGGGTATCGATATGAGGATGTGAGTGGGTGAGGTGGTGTTGAGAGAAGTGTCAGGTAGAAGAGAGGATGGTTATCGCAAAGGCGGATTGAAGTTGGGTGTCAAGTGGTTGATCGAGTATTTAGAGTGACGGGAAGGCAGGAAGGTTCGCGGCGTGAGTGTGTGTGTGTGTGTGCCTGCTGCCCCACCAAATATGAGAGAGAGATCGAGAGCGGCTTCAACTCTCACTCTGGCCCAGGCTGTGCACTAACAACGAGGCTGAGACCGGGGATGACGTATAGTTCGGCTGGTTTCACGTTGACATCCGTGCATATGTGTGTAGGGCGAAGTGGAATTGTGATTGCATGTGCAAGAGTACTAACTAGTGCTCTGCCTGATAAACTAGGCGCTGCGGGAATTATTCGCGATCGCTGCGGTCTTGGGCAGCCTCGGGCGAAAATATTCTCCTTCTGTCAGCCTGAGGGAGAAATGACAAGGATGTTATAACAAAATGGCTGGGAACAAGGGAGAAAGAGTGGCATCACCAACTTGATCAGCCGATGACCTGGAACTTCTTTGCTGGCAGTCCACCGTGCAATGACGGCAACCTGCATGAACAACCACAATCTCGATTCTGCCCGATCCCACCACTCTTGTCCCTCTTCTCTTCTCATGCACGTGACATTACAATGTTCCTCCAATGTTTGCTCGGTTCCCTCGCCTCTCAAGGCATCTTGTTACCATGCTATCACAACAAAACAACAAAATGACGCTTTCTTCACGCTAAGCCCAATCAGGAGCTCGCGCTTCACCCGCAGTGCTTGTCTTCGAGTGACTTTGCTAGACCAGGAACAACCTTTGATCCCACCCGTGTTTTAACACTGCCACATCATCAAATACATCCGATTAGTCGCTATGGGGCATCGCCATAACGAGATTGAGAATGCATCACATGACTAGCTTGCAGCAGCGCGTCTCAAGGTACGCCGGCTGCTTACTCATCGCATCACCAATACCATGAGTGAATGAACGAATAAGCACTCTTCCCAAGCTGCTCATGAGGCATAGAGTCAGGTGAGACTGGTCGGCATCTACCAGGGTATGTCGACCACCTCCAATTATCGAGGCAAGTGACACTCTTCGAATACTCTGCAATTCTCGCCACCAGCTGCAAGCCACTCTGCGTAGCGATACAACATCGGGGCTTGGTTCAGCTCAGCCCGTCGTCAGCCTCGAAGGCCACTCTCAGCCTTGAAGATAACCAACTTCAACTATACTCTTTGCAGGCCTTTCTCTAATGCTATTCTTCAACTTCCTGCCTCTTTGTCGAACTCAGTATTCTCGCTGACATGAGCGGAGACTGGACTTTCGATCACCTGTCCCTGTCGATCCAGGCCGGAACGCTCATTCGATACCAATGGGTGATATTCGGCGGCAACATACGCGATTACGGACTTATCCATGGTTTACTTTTGGAAACGATCTTCTTCCAAGCGCGAAGGGTGGTAGAAAGGATCAGAACTCACGTTTCTCGCCATCCGGCGAGTAGCATGTCACACCGAGCACAACAGGCGTGGTCGATCAAGCAGTCCTATACGGAAAGCTTCAGTATGATAGCAGTCGCAGTCAGTAACGAAGAGCCCCCTTCCGAGTGGTGCACCGGTGAGGCTGGCTTGTAGGTCAAGGGCGCCATTGTTGCACAAATCGCCATTACAGCCCTATCTCTGGAATATCTGGAAGACACCCACTGGACTGCGAGCGCGGCCTTTGTTATCAGCCTGGTCGCGGGGCTCCTATCTGTGTACTATGCGTGTATTCTGCAACAGCAACTGAGTGGATTGCATAGCCCCGAAGAAACGCTGCGTTGGCTGACCACCGTACGAGCATCGGAACTCCGGTTCCACCGAAAGATGATTAGGGCGGGACTATGGCCTCACGGGCAGACTTTCGAAGGAAGGGACCTCATTCCTTCCTTCAATGCGGCGCTCCTGTTAGTCGTGCCTTCCATTCTTCTAAACTGGTCATCCATCGCGCTTCTTATCGGAATCGGAATATACTTTGGGATGATTTACACGGAGAACCTGGGCTCGCTACGAGGCGACAACTCCAACCTCGCCATACTTCTTGTATACGTGTTGTTTACCTTTGGTGCCCTCATGGGCTATCTTTGGCCGTTATTGCAAAAGGCGCTGGAGTCGACACCACCTGCTGAGTCAACACTTAAACACCTATCTGGCAACGACAATGACCATGTCGAAGCCCTCGCGCAGCGACCAAGACCCAATAGTGGAGCCAATGGCGATATAGACGTCCGCAACATAGACTTGAGTGATCAGAGGAGAGTTGCTACAGATCCTCTGCCCGTTCCACCGACGCACAACGACTCTTCTCGAACGGAGACTAATGCTCAGGCCTCAACGCAGCCTCAAGTACCTGGCTCGGAATCCATACGCTCACATCCACCCACTGTATCAGCATCAGGTAGCTACCAGCCACACATCGATATTCGACGGCCATTGCAACCACCCACAAAGCTTGCAGACGACACCATCGAGATGCGGACTGTCATGGACGCTCTGCAGGCATCTATCACAGCACAGAAAGCCAGTCTGAAAGCTCAAAAGCTTTGGCTCGCAACTCTCCGGCAGAGAGAAAGGCCGCAACCGCAACCGAGACGAGCCAGTCTCTAGCGACCGGTGTGCTGGGAAGGTTGGGCTTTTGTCAGCAGCCATTACGCCTTGGCAGAATCTCACTTTGCCTTTGCAGAGGTAGGTGGATTCATTATTGCAGAATATTTCCTGTCTACTGACATACCTGCAGAAACCTTCTCACTTTAGGTCGGTGCTTGTGCGACATGTATGTCTCGATCATAGGTACAGCAAGTGTAGTGTAATATCGAAACAGAGCCACTCTCAAGCCCTGCAAGTTCTCACGTTCCACATAACTCTGCCTTGTGCTAAACGACAAGAAAGAAGGGAAGCAGACACCCATTTGAAGAAGCTTACATCCATCACCAAGCTTTAATCTACATAGCATCATGTTTTGATTACTTATCCTATCGCACGGTCCCAACAGGAAATAGATTTTTGCCTAACTCACAGGTATACCCAGTCTAAACCACCCCAACCACCCTCATCCCCAACACTGATACCCCCTCACATCAAACCCCCATACTCCTTCCCTTCAGCCACCATTTCCTCATCTTTCTCCATGTAATTCTCGAATTTCTCCTGCCACATCACAAAAAATATCCAGTCAGCTTATACGGAACTTCTCAGACAACGCAAGCATTCTGAAGCCGAGAACGCCACCCAGAACAAGATATGCAATACCTTTTCAGTCTCCTTGTGCTGATGCTGCTCAGGCTGAGCTTGCTGCGCCGAAGAGCCGGCGTCTTGCTGTGTGTTTGCCTCGGCAGAGCCTTCGTGCTTTTCTTTGTGGTGGAAGAGTTTGTCCATTAGGCCGTGTTTGTGCTCTTCTGGTGTGGCACTATGATCAGTAATCTAGTCGAGAAAAGACGTGAAAGGATGGAGTGTATCATACCTCCAGACATCTTGGTATTTGACCACGGTTGAGGTTGGGGTGTAGGGAACAGTGTACTTTGCAGTGGAATGTATGGGAGGAGTCGACGATGGAACGAAGGAGCTGGGCAGCATCTACGTAGAACAGCTAGGCCATAGACCTTATATCTACCCACCGTACCTACCTCACTATGATCAACGAAGCTTTCCGCGCGATCCTAAATCTCGCAATGCAAAAGCACAATGAGATCCATCAGGTGACATCTCCCCAAGATCAACAGATTCGCGCCCCAGACTGCCAACCTCCAAAGAGCTCCGCATAAGCTCGATACCGTTGTCGGTGCAAGCTTTGCGACGATCATACAACGCTATCTACAGAAGAGGGGGAGGAGAGCAGTTGCCTTCTCCACGGTGGGAGTCTCGATATCACGTGGTTAGAGTGGGATTTTGGATCCGCTCTGTTCCGTGACGAGTACGCGAATGCTGATGGTGATTGATGCGCGAAGTCAAATCCCTAACAATACAGCACCTTACCTTATCCACGTGCAGATGAATGTTTCTATCAGTAACCTGGCAGGTGTCGCAAAGACTTTCAATGTCGAGTATCCAGCATGGCGAAAAGAGAGAGTCGCATCAGGCGTCACCATGCTATGATATGCACAGTACATTCCATCGCAACATCTCCTGCAAACGCATCAGCGCATATCTGAGGTAGTCTTCGACCAAGAAGCACAACTCCACCCCAACGGCAGTCCGCGGCTCCAACATCCATCCCATCCTTCATCCTCGGAGCTCGCCATCCAAGCAACCCTCGGCACCCACACATCCTTGATACAGAGCATGGCTTGCACTCGCATCGAGAAAAGCGCGCACCAAGGCCATCTGACCAACAACCAGGATGTACTGTAAGCAAGGAGGTACGTATCACACCTGCCCCACCTCCCTTTTCTCTTCGAAGTCGAACGACTGGACGAGCGAGGTAAGGTAGCTCGTAGATACGGTATGTAAGAAGAACAGAGAAAGAGTCGCGGCCGTCCGGTGCCGGGTGTGCTGCGCCTCTTTCTCTCCCTCTTCGTGACCGTATATATTCCGATCAAAACCCCCAAGCTTGCAGTACGCTGTACTGTAAGACCTCGAAGCCTCGAATAGTTACAATTCGAAAAACGCTTGGGTAGTGAAGCTTCTAGTCGAAATCCACTGCAACATACTACCAATCCTCTCCTCTGAACGTGTATTCCAAACACCAAAAAATGGCAGCAGGTAATTCACCCCCCTCTCCACCTCTCCACTCCTCCGCCTCACCCCCTTACCTCTCCTCTATCCCCACCCCTCCAAACAAACCCATCTAACCCGCCCCTCCCCCCACAGAAAAAGGCAAACACCTCCTCGACAAAATCCTGCACCCAACCCGAGCCAAAGAAGAAAAAGCCCGCCGAGCCTCGAGCGAAGGAGGGGTCGGAGCCGTGGGAGCAGCACCAGCAGTAGGCGCAACGGAACCCGCAGGATCCCCAGCGACCGAAACGAAACAACCCGCCGCCGTCGAGCCTGCCACAGCTGATGGGCCGGTAGAGCATGCTGGCGATCATCTGAAGCATTCGGAGAGTGAGGGTGTGGTGAGGTGAGGGGGGATGCTAGGAGAGGAAGGGGGAAAGGGAGGGGGTTGTGAGCTGAGGAAGTTCGGGGTGAGAGTGTGTGGCGGTGGCGGTGGTAGTGGCGAGGGAAATGGTGGTGATCGGCATACTAATGGGAACGATACCGATGATAACTTATCTTATCTTCTGCTGCGGACATGGGAGTTTTCGGGTTGCGTGTTGGTGGAGATTTTACGGCCTTGGGTTCTTGCAAAGGGGATGATGGCTTGGTGGTTAAGGGGATCTTGTTAGGCGGCTATGAGGACTTGATTTAACTTGAAGTGTTGCGGTTCTTTACTTTCGGAGCTTTGGTCTCAAGCCATGTTGCGATGTTTTCAGTACCGATGCGTGAGGTGAATTTTGCCGATAAGTCGCGTGTCCCAGCAAGAAACCCAGCAATCCTTAAGAAATCAGACACTTTGTGGTCAAATGAGTTTTGCCTGCATGAGGAAGGTGATTTGAAAAATTCCTTGGAATACTTCTGTATCTCACAATGTTGAATCTCGTACCGCTGCATCACCGCGCTCTCGTAAAAGATTACTTCCAACACCACCAACTAATGACTGCCTTCATTTAACCAGGCGTGAGACCAGCCTTGAAGTACTTACTAGCCACAAACGGCATCTTAGTAACAACCGCCTTCCTCGGCTTCCCACGAACAAGAACCTCCAGCTCAGTGCCAGACTTGTGCTGACCGTCTTTCACGTACGCCATGGCGATGTTCTTACGCAGCGTAGGACTGGGACAGCCGGAAGTAACCTTTCCGATGACGTTCTTGTCGGCGTCTACGACTTCCGCGCCCTCGCGAGCTGGCGCGCCTTCGACTACGAGGCCTACGCGGCGGCGGTGCACGCCTGCTCCGCCTTTAGAGCGGGGCGTTAGCTGGGGGACGATGGTTTCGGCGCCGTTGAAACCCGAGCCGTCGGTTGAGCGGCGGTGCTTGGGGATGATCCAGCTTAGGCCGGCTTCGACGGGAGTGGTTGTGTCGTCGAGGTCGTGGCCGTACAAGCACATGCCGGCTTCCAGGCGGAGAGAGTCGCGAGCACCCAGTCCGGCGAAGCGGAGCTTGTCTTTGCCACCGACTTCGAGGAGAGTTTCGGTCACGGAGACCGTTTGCGAGGGGTGGATGGACAGCTCGAAGCCGTCCTCACCAGTATATCCGCCGCGCGCGGCAACGATGGGGAGGCTTTCTCCATCGGGCAGGTTTAGGGTGATGTGTCGGGACTCGCCAAAGTACCACTTGTCCAAGTTGACTTTGCAGGCTGGGGAGAGAGCGGATTTGAGAATGTCTTTGGAAAGAGGGCCTTGCAGGGCGATCAAGCCGTAGGGCTTGGAGTCGGCTTGGAGGTGGCGGAAAGTGACTACCGGGTTGACAGTGTTGTCCCAAGAAGCGAGAGCCTTGTTCAAAAATTCGTGGTCCTTCGTGCGGCAGCCAGCGTTGAGGACGATGTAGAAGAGTCCCTTTTCCAGGCGGGTAACAATGCAGTCATCAACAATGCCGCCGGTCTGAGGGTGCAAGAGGGCACTGAGGGTGGAGCTGCCAGGCTGGAGGTCTTTGACTCCAGCTGGGGTGATAGACTCGAGGAAATCTTCAGCGCCGGGTCCTTCCACATGGTACTGAACCATGTGGCCGACGTCAAAGATAGAAGCCTTCTCGCGAGTCCACTTGTGGCTTTCGCCGACGCCGAGATCGCTGTAGGAAACGGGCATGTGGTAGCCTCCGAAAGGCACCATTTTGGCGCCGTGAGCAAGATGCAGATCGTACAAATCGGTCTTTCCCAGGTTGCTGTCGTCGTAGAGAGTGGGTGCGGGAGTGATTTTGTTGCTTTCGTGGCGCACCTGCTGGCGGAAGGGCATGCGTGCGCCGGGACGCTCTATCGCCTTTGCTGTGGTCGGGCGGATGGCGCATACTGACATTGGTCTTGCAGAGGCAGTGACAAGACTTCTTCTGAATGTGTTGGCCAGTCTGGCTTCACGCGCCAGAGGCCTCAATGGCCTCATTGCCGCTCTGGAGACAGACATGACGATAGCTCTAGATAAGCGTGGTCAATGAGCGTGAAGATGCGGGAATCACTCCCTCGCGTGGTCAGTGAGGGAAAGACAGAAAGATTGGTTGAGAAGAGTTTCTTCGATAGAATGAGTCTAAAGGCAGAGAGGCAGAGACAGAGAAAGAGAGTTTTCCAAAGCAAATAGCCGTTGTTGGTACAGGGCGCGGCGCAGTACAAATGGACATACACTCTACCCTAGGTAAAGGTGGAAACAGCCCAGGGCCCGAGCTCTCTTCCCCACACGTCACCGTCACTTGAAGTCTGCCTGGCAAGTCGTGGAAGCTACAGCCAGATCGAGGCAAGACAAGACAGGACAGGACAACCACCAACCAATCTCCATACCGCGCTCCACCAACCCACCCACCCGCCCGCTCACCACCACCGCCGCCACTACCACCGATACCGCTAATCACCGCCCTCTCCCCCCTGTCCCCTCCTCTCCTCCGCCATGCCGCCGCAGACGTACTATCTCGTCTCGCTGCCGGCCTCAATATCAGCCTCAGGCGACGCATCCGAAGCTCTCACCACCCTCCGCAGCGCCGTCACCACCGACAACGGCACCACATACCCCTTCAACATCCCTCACTTCAAGATCGGAACTTTGGATGCTCTGGTACAGCAGGCAGATGAGCTTGCGAGGTTGGAAGGAGGATGTAGAGGTGTCGTCGACAAGGTAGCCGATTCCCTACGCGGGCTGTTGGAGGGTGATGAGGACAAGATTCAAGAGCAAAAAGTTGTGAATGACCGTATGTTTGCCTGATGTGTTGAGATATTATCCTGAAGCTTCTATTGAGGAACTAACACCACACCACAGGCCCCGTGGAATCTTACCTCCAGTCCTTCCAATGGAACAAAGTCAAGTACCGCGCCGACAAGCCTATCGCCGAGCTCCTCTCCTCTCTGCAATCCGAACTGTCCTCGGTCGACTCGGACGTCAAGACCAAATTCGCCCAATACAACACCACCAAGACCAACCTGGCCAGCTTGCAGCGCAGCAAAACCGGCAACCTGTCGCAAAAATCCCTCACCTCCATCGTCAACCCCGAATGGCTGCTCAAGCCCGATGCTTCCGAATACCTGGCGCAGCACCTGATCGCCGTGCCCACCCAGCAGATCAAGGAATTCCTGCACAGCTACGAATCTCTCACGGACATGGTCGTGCCCCGTAGCGCCAGCCTGCTCGCCAAGGACGATGAATTCCACTTGTACGCCGTGACGGTGTTCAAGAAGCACAGCGCCGAGTTCCTACACAAGTGTCGCGAGAGCAGATGGACGCCGAGAGAATGGAAATTCCACGAGGGAGGCCGGGAAGCGGAAGAGGAGGAGCTGCGCAAGCTGGAAAAGGAGGAGAGGAAGGTCTGGGGCGAGGCGCTGAGACTGGGTCGCACGGGATACAGCGACGCAGTCATGGCCTGGATGCACGTTCTGGCTCTGCGCGTCTTCGTCGAGACCGTACTGCGCTACGGTCTGCCTCTGAACTTCGTCGCAGGAATCGTCAAGGTAAGCCTCACAAGCAGCCCACACCTCTTCACTATCCCAAAAACTAACAAACCCTCCCTTCCGCAGACCGACGGCAAGCGCGCCAAAAAAGCCAAGGCCAACCTCGACGCCCGCTTTGGCGACTTGGGAGGCAACGCTGTCAGCCGCGACAAGAACGGCAAGCCCAAGCAGGACGACGCTGGCATGCAGCAGGAGATGGCTGGCGCGGGATTTTCGGCCGACCAGGGCTTTGAGCCTTATGTGTTTTACGAGTTTGAGATCGTATAGCGGCATTGTGTTTTTTTCTTTCCCGGAATCATTTGAATTGTTTAAGATTTTTGTTTCATATTTTCGTTTTTGTTTTCATTGTTTGGATGTGATGAGATGTGTGCATTTTTTTGTATGGAGCGGGGAGGGGGAGGTTGTGGTATAGAATTTGATATCAGTGGATTGCAGGGAGAGGAGATACGAAGAGGGCGGAAAGGAGGAGGGAGAGACAATACCCTTTGTATGCCGCGTGAAGAACGTCAAAAGAACGCGCCCCAAATCCTCATCACAAGTCCTCTCGCCCCAATGCCAGAGAACCTCGATGATTCCGCATAGCTAACTTGCAATGCTCATATGCTAGCGAGATAGCATGATATGTTCGCCCAACACCCATAAATGCCAACACGCGCCTCGCCATCCCACGAACCCAAACCCCCTCCTCACTCATCTAAATGTACTCCCTCTCAGCAAAACTCCTAATCAACCCCTCAGCCGTCGCCTCATACTCCCTCAAAACCACCTCCTCCCCCTCCAGCACCGTATTGCTCTGCACGAAAACCTTCCTCGGCTTGGCCTGGCGAATCACCTCCGGCCTCAGCTTCGTGGCATACCACTCGTCGACCTCGGTGAAATCCTCATACAGTTCCTTGCCGCGCTTGAGATCCGCCGTGGCCTTGAAAACGTGCAATTTCTGCAAGAAAGCGTTGATAGCGGGGCGGCCGTGGGAGGCGATCTTGGTCCGGTCGAGGGCGATGGTGAGGTCCGATAGATCCGCTTTGGAGTGCTCGAGTTTGCAGAAATCGCCACCCGCGCGCAGGAAGACTTGCAAGATGGCGAAGCGGGCTTGCATGTGCGCCTGGCCGTGGCGGCGCGACGCCGGGTCCCAGAATTGCAGGGCGGCGACGCCCGCGCGCGCCATTTGCAGGTAGCAGACGTAGAGGATGTCGCCGGCGGGGCCGTGCAGGTCTTCCTTGCCGTCGCCGTAGCCGAAGATCTTGAGGATCTCGAAGTCCGGGCAGAGGCTCATGGCGACGCTTTCGGCGCGGCATTCTTCGTACGACGGGCCCATGCCGCCGAAGACAGTGCCCCAGGTTTCGCCGGGCTTGTACCAGGTCGTGATGGGTTTGTTGTCGACGGGGCTGATGGGGGGGTTCTGGTGGTCGAAGTTGTAGGTGCCCGGGGAGGTTTCCTGCAGGAGTTTGCCGCAGCCGTGGCCGAGGAGTTCGTGCAGGCCGACTTGGACTTCGAAGGCTTCGTCTTTGTATTTGTCGTAGACGTCTTGGTCCGAGGCTTTGATGAAGGGGACGGGCTCTTTGGGGGCAGAGGCGCTGAGGACGTTGCCGAGGGAGACGTTTTTGAAGCCTTCGCTTTGGCGGATGTCGTCGTACTGGTTTGGAGTTAGTATTTGTATGATGCAGAAGAAGGGGTTTCATGGAGCATACGTTGGGAATGTTGATACCAGCAGGAATGCCACTGCCGGCAAAGGTGATGACCTCCAAGCTGGTGAAGTCAGGAGAGAGGAACTTGTCTTTCTCGAAATCCTTGCCCCAAGGAAGCTTAGGAATCTGAGCAGGAGCGGCCTCCACCAATTTTCCAAAAGCCTTGGTTCTCTCCTTGTTCACACAAGCCGCAAAGCCCTCCCACTCTCCTCTGATACCGTGCGGGTCACGGTAGGTCTCAATGAATCCAATGTTGCTTTCAACAGCAGGGCCAAGGTCCTTGATCCAGTGACGCTGCGAGTTCTTGTGTGCCTCCATGGAGCCGTCATGGAAAGACTTGACGTACTCTCCCTGCATGGCGTCTTCCTCCGGGTTGGCGGCGTACTTCTTCGCCTCTGTGAGGTTACGGGCAATCTTTGCCATTTCAGTGGCGTGGTCACCGAAGACCAGACGAAGCTTCTTGCCCTCCAGAGGGCCTGAGAGGGTCCATTCGGATTCTTTGATGTCGCGAGTCGTTGGGTCGGTCACGGCGGAAGCGATGAGGACTTCGAAGTCTCCAGATGAGGTCTTTCTCATGCGAGTGTTCTCAGGCAACAAGCCCTTCTCCTTCAAGAAGTCGGCGGTGTAGGTGATCTCCTCGGTGGTGATGTTTGGAGAGTCCGGGTAGTAGGTGGAGACATGACCCTTGTCCGGGTAGCCAAGATGCATGCGAGCGATGCTGGACTGGTACAGGTCATCCTTGAAAGTGCTGTATAGCTTCTCGGCATGCTGGCTGGCTTTTGCCAATTTGGCGAAACTCTCCTTGGGGATGCGAGGGATGATCTTGCTGTCGCCGAAAGAGCGGTAGTTGCCCGTGTTGCCGATGAATTGGGCGGCGTAGTTGAGGAAGTGCTTGAGGTCCTCGTTTGAGATATCCGTCTTGGACTGCACTTGCTTCCAGTCGCCTTATGTATCGTCAGTTTTGCGGATTTCCATAGTCTATCCAGATTGCACATACCGTTGGAGCACTTGTGCAACTCGATGATGAAATCGTAGATAGCCTCGCTCTCGGCACTGACTTGTCTCAAATTGATCCTAGTACCAGCCAAAGCCGCCCTGCTAATGTAGTGCGCATACTTCTTTTGCTTAGAGTCCAGAGCCTCGAAGTGAGGCTTGATGGCAAGCGGCACGATGGTGGGCGGATCGTCAGCAAGGTACTGCTTCAGAGTCGACTCGTCCATGGTGGTCTCGTGCATCCTAGCGGCAGTGTGCGTGAGAGATCGAGGAAAAGTCCGTGCTAGTGGTTTGGATGTGTGAGAAGTTGTTCGTCCGATGACGGAGAACAGAGGGAAACGTGGTGGCATATGCTGTGTGCTTTTAGGGCGTTTACCGCGGGTCTACAGCAAGCTGGTGTCATGCAGCTTGCACCTGCGTTTGGTGGCGTTCGAGAGCCACAGAGCGCCAACTTGCACTTGCGGGGGAGAGGGGCGGAGGTTTTGCTTGCGAGAATTGCTTCACGCACCAAGTCTGTCCTCTTGTCAACAAGGCAACATCAACAACACTTCTTTGCTCGGAACCAAGAATCACACATCAGTCAAGTGATGTTGAATGGTCAGTTCCTGCTTTCGAGCGCATTGCCGTCCGGAAGCATCGAAGACAACACACCGCAGCACTCTTAGAATTTCACATGAAGATAGTAGCCAACGACGGAACAGGATAATGGGGTCAGAATACTTTTGATTCTAATTTGTAGCATCACTGCATTATGCCCAATGGCCACCTAGCCAATTAACAAATCCTCATGAGCGACGAAAATGCTCCAGCAGCATTATTACTTGGAAAATAAGAAAATAGTGACGAAAGATCCCCGCCACAAAACGAAACGAAAAGTAAAGCTAAAAGGTGAAACGCTCGAAAAACAGCAATGCCCAAAACCCAGTCCTGCGTGTGATTGTCGTTAATGCGTGCCGCTCGCACGTTCTTACAGGAGGGCGGCAACGAGGGCGCCGAAGCCAAGGACACCGGCAGAGGCCATCTTGAGGTGGCCGGCGGAGGAGTCGGAGGTGGACTCTGCCGCGTCGCTGGAGCTGGAAGCAGAGGACTCGGAGTTGCTGGTGCCGCTGGCATCGCTGGAAGAGGAAGAATCATCGTCGTTGTTGTCGGACGAGCCGCCAGTGGAGGATGAGCCATCGGACTCGGTTGCGGTGCCAGTGGCGGTGCCGCCGGAAACGATGGTCGCACCGGTGGGCTCGTCAATAACAACGGTGGTGGAGCTGCCGACCGAGACCTCGAAGGAGGTCAGGGAGCGGGAGATGTTGATGGCGATGTGAGTGACACCCTCGGGCAGACCGGCAGGGATGGTGGCAACGGAGGGCTGAGCAGTCACAGCAGGGGGAAGGGCAGACTGAGCGGTCGCGACATCGGGCATGCCGGTAATCACACCGTTGGAGTTGGTCTGAGTGAGGTAGGAGGTGAGGCCGTTGGAGTAAGAGACGGTGGACTGAACGGTAGTGCTGCCGCTGGAGACATCGACGACCTGGGAGTTAGGGTTAGTAATGCGAATGGAGTTGGAAGGTGTTGTCGCGAAGACGTACAGTGGTGTTGACGGCGTCGCTGCCCTGAGCGTAGGCGGCGGCCAGGAAGGGCGCAGCGAAGATGACGGAGGAACGCATGTTGATTGTTTGTTTGGTGATTGAACTGGGGTGTATTGATGCGATTGTTGGACGATGTATGGCGATAGCTGCGCTGCGTGTGTGTAGACGGTGGAGTGATGTGACGAGGAAGCAAGGGCGGCAGCAGGAAGTTACCTACTTATACAGTGATATTTATTGCCCTGCACGCCTCGCAACAGCAGGAGCCACGCCATTGTCCATGCCCATTGCCTGCCGTGCGTGCTTATTCCATCTCGTCGCAAACCGCTGAGCCGCAACGCCTCTAGTGCACCACGCTAATGCCCGCCGCCACCTAGCAACCGAAACCTGGACCACGACACTTCGTCTGGGGAAGAACTCTCTTGACTTCTTGAGCTTAACACGATGCGCCTATTTCGGGCATGGACCTTTTCGTGCTTTGCCAAATGCCCATGTGTGTGTGTGGAGCCCTGGCGCGCCCTTTCATCGCTCGCCGCCTGGACAACCGACATGGGGAGCTCCTCGAGTCGAACAATGGCTCCCGTCGGCCGCGTCACCTATACAACCCCAACACTGTATACAAAATTAGACGCTGATCCTGTGGTGGCCTGCTTGGGGTGCACATGGTGGTGAGGATGGGATGTGAAAAAGCGAATAATCCAACGTCTGCACGGGCGAGAGTTGAGCTTGGAGCAAGGCAAAAACACTCATCTGGCACAGACTTGTCTTGAAGGCATCTCTCGCTCGCACTGTTCACTCTTTCTCCAGGCTCATCCACAATTTCTCCAGATCCCTCTGTTTTGGCCCGAGAGGGCGCTTCCTCTTTGCGGGTGGCGTCTAGCGTCAGCTCGGCCGCCGCGCTAGCTGGACGCCATTCGATTCATGCAGGTTCGCCGCCGACCGTCCTGCAGCTCTTGGACGCGTTGCTAGGTAGAGACCGACCCCAACAAATCGGAATATAAGTCGCGTATCGCGTGATGGGCGCATACTGCGGGGACGAAGAGGTGGCTTCGTGTTTGTTCGTCGGCCTCGTGAGGCACGACACTGGATTTATTACTCGTCTGTCACAGTAACAGCGCAACAACAAAACCCTTGGGTCTCTTGTCAATCCTAGACTCACTTCCAGACGTTGAGCACGGCCCCTGCTCTCGGTTCACCTCAGCCGTGGCCACCACTGGTCTTACACAAGTGTTGCAGATATGGTGGGAGAGCTCACGCTGGCCATGAGTCTTGGTATTCGCCACTTTGGCGAGAGCATGAGCTCAGGCATCTCCGCTGACACGCCTACAGAACAGTAGACTGATGCTACGAATAGGTGATTACCGCGAAGAATGACGTGTCGCTTACCAGTCTCTCCAGTACAGAATTTCCAGGTTTCCATCTTACTGTAGGTCCTCTGGACACGCGCTTCCGGACTCTGAGAATATCTTCTGGCAAGGACCTGGCAGATGGCGCCCATCGCAATAGACATCTAGAATGTCTTCCCTCGCCTGCTTACCTTTGTTTTCTGGATGATGCCGAGGACGTTTCGTCGTAGAATGAATCTCTCGGCAGAAACGTCTTTCGCTTCCCTGATGGCAATTCAAATGCGTTGGCCTTGGTACCGTGGTCAAATGCCCATCGCCAATTCCACCTGAGCTGATAAGCAGTCGAACTGGTACTTATTGTGTCCAGGCATTCGTAAAGGTAGTCCCGGACGCCGCGAGAGACTCTGCATCATGATCAAGCTGCAAGATCACTGGCCGGGGACAAGAGGAGCTTATGGCTGTCCTCCAACTTATCCTCCAGCGCCGTCGAACAACAACATGGCAATGATACAGACGGACAGCCCGATCGTTGCATTACAAGGAAGCGTACATCACGTTCCGGCATAAGCTCCTGTCTACGATGATTCTTACGCACTGAACCTTATGAATCTTGGGCAAGCGAGGTGGTGATCCAGCCAATAACCAGTTCCACCTATCTATTAACGCAGGTATCGGGAATATCAAAACGAGATGGACCTTTGTTCACTATTGCATGGAGCAATTTGTGGCTTCAAGGCAGTGTGTGAACATTGACCAGGTTGGTAGCACATTGGGGCCTTCCTCTTCCATAGCGGCATTCGCGTAGCACTATCAAACGCTCTTGCTTCGCGCTGACTACGGGAAGCTGTTAGAAATATTAGGCCGATTCATTCGCTTAATAAATATGCCCCAAGACGACCAGTAGTTGGAGATGTGAGGGGGGTCGGACCGCTGCGGGTGTAGGCACCCGTTAGCGTCCGCACCTGCAAAAGCAGTCGGTCTTGGTGGGTGTCGCTTTCAATTCCATTCGCAGAACATGGTGACTACAATCGATTTCAGACAGTGCAGCTGCACAGTCATCAGAAACCTCGCCCAAGGCCGTGGACTGGAGCCTCACGGCCGCTGTAGACGCCCATTTATGGCAAGTCGCGACTATTGAACGTCGTTCACACAGAACCGTGTCTATGAGAGACCTAGAACTTCACAGGCGATACATGACACCAGCCTTTCGAGATGCCACCACAAGAAAGAGTGAAAAGCGCCTCGGACTCTGCCCAAACCACCGGCTGTCGGTGATTGAAACGTTAACCGACGACGAAGCGGAAGAAACATCGCGACATGCGGCATCATCTCCGCATTCCCACATGAGACTACGCAAACTCAATACAGAATTCATGGGGTAGTATCAACCGGGAAATCTGCCGGTTTCGGTCTGGACATTTTGCATTCAGGTATTTTGAGGGGTACAGATGCAAATAACCTCGCATGTCGTCGAAGTTGACAATCCGATCATATAGCCGAGATCTGCATCCTCGACGATGGCCTAGTGTACAAAAGAGCATCCCTCCCAAGTCTGACTCGACGGCAATTGAGCATTCGTTATCATGAAACTCTTCCAGTAACATAAGCACGGAGAAGATCTAATACGCTATCAACATGACGACCTATTTGGACGAAGACAAGAAAGCATCACCTATTCAGCTCGAGGACCTACAACATTCGAAATCACAGGCAAAAGATGGATCCGCCGAGCTACAGTTTGATCTCAAGCTTGAGCGAAAGACTGTAGCGAAATTGGACTTTCTTCTAGTTCCGATGATGTGTGGCCTCTACCTCCTGGCATTCCTTGACCGGAGTAACATAGGAAATGCAAGAATCGCTGGCCTTCAGGAGGATTTGGAAATGACTGATCACCAGTACCAGACCGCGGTATGGAATCTGCACTCGATTGTGCTATTCACGTTAGAAGCAAGTGGGAAACTGACTTTTGCAAGATCACGGTGACCTATGTGCCTTACATTCTTGCGGAGCTCCCGTCAAACTTGATTTTGAGCAAGATTGGCCCACGGATCCTGCTTCCTTCTATCTGCGTTGGCTGGGGAATCGTCACAACACTACAGTCTCAAGTCAACAACTATGCTGGGCTTCTCGCATGTAGATTCTTCCTTGGGCTCTTAGAAGGCGGCCTCTTCCCCGGTATCGTATTATATCTTTCCGGCTTCTATAGGAGACATGAACTTCAGATGCGAATCGGTCTGTTTTTCTCCGCAGCTGCAATGAGTGGTGCCTTCTCTGGTCTCCTAGCTGCCGCCATTGTCCAGATGGACGGCGTCGGTGGACTCACAGGATGGCGATGGATCTTCATCCTCGAAGGCCTTTTTACGGTCTTATTCGGTGCCACCACAGCCGCCATATTGCCTAACACACCACACCAGGTCAAGACTTTCACCGCCCAAGAAGCCGACCTTTGCGTTACCCGAATCGAGGCAGACGGCATTGCTACGGAGAGCACCAAGTTCAACTCTAAGGCTTTTCTCTCAACTTTTAAGAGCATTCACATCTGGCTTCTGTGTATCGCTCTCTTCTGTAATGGCACTTCGCTGTTTGGACTTGCTTACTTCACTCCGAGTATCGTTCAGGGCATGGGTTATGATTCCACCATGACTCAGCTGCTCAGCGTGCCTCCCTTCGCGATTGCGTTCATCTTCACTCTGATCTCGGCTTTCGTTGCAGATAAATTCAGAGTGCGTGGGTTGACTGCGATTGCCACCACCTGTCTCGCTCTAGTAGGCTTCGCGCTTTTTCTGAAGAGCCGCACCGTCGCCTCTCAGTATACGGCTCTATGCTTCATGATAACGGGCGTATACTCGACGGCACCCAGCTTGATCAGTTGGATTCCAAATAACGTTGCTGCGAGGTAAGTATCGATCGTTTCAACTTTCTGCAAGACGCTCATCTGACATTCAATCAGAACCCGACGTGCCACAGCTGTTGCTATGGGCTTCATTTTCACCAACGTCGGAGGCATACTCAGCACGTGGATCTACCCCAAGAGCGCCTCACCGCGGTACGAGTTTGCTGCTATCTTGAACCTTTCGCTCGTATGCCTCACGATAGCTGTTGTGGCGGGCCAGGTTGGTTTTTTGAGGTGGAGGAATCAGCAGAAGAGGGATGCGGAACATAGAGCGAATATTCTGAGAGCTGTCGAAGGTATGGATACAGAAGAGCAGTTTGAGCTGCTGGGCGATGGGCATCCCGATTTCGTGTATACTCTTTAAGAAATCAGTACAACGCAGCATTCTTCCTGCGAAATTATCAGAATATCCTGGCATGTTGGCGCAGGCCGAACATCCGATAATTCGTTCGTTGTCTCCTTTAGAGACGGCTGCCGTCGATCCGGAGAAGCGTCAATCACGGCATGACACATCGATTACATCAGAAGCGACGGGATATACATAAACCGCTAACCATTCATCTTACCGGTACCATCAAGCGACTAATGAATTCGCAAACATGCCACTTGATTGGATCGTACCGCAACTACCAGTATCTCTACCTGCCAAACCCATACCATGCGTGAAAGACCTCGCTGCTCTGAAAGCGCGGTTTGGGAACGCACTCCAGAACCTCCAGGAGACTGATCTCGATCCCAATTCAGTATGGAAAGATTTATTTGCTCTGGTAAAGTTACTCCGTGATTTAAGACATGATGAGTTGCGGGCTGACTCTGCTCGCTCAGACGGGTACAAGTAGAACGTTGTACGGGTCTGCATCTCTGGCTACCGCGTGGAAAGAAACATCTTCATCACAATCGCCGCACTGCTTCAATTTCGCCGAAGATCCCATACCTGCTGGACCAAATGGTAACTCATGGCTGGAGCTACCTTTTACGTTCAAAATTGCTGGTCCACCCGCCATGACTGCTAGTGGATCCATCTCCATCGTTTGCAACAACAAAGGAGACTGGCAAATCTGGATGCTGAAAACAATGGCAGAACAACTCTTAGGTCAGCCAGATGTCGATAAGATGCCAGTTGTGCATGATTCTCCGCCACCTCAGGGGGACGAAACGCATTACGATTGTGTTGTTCTGGGTGGCGGACAAGCCGGTCTAGGCGTCGGTGGCAGGATGCAATCCCTCGGAATTTCCTACGTTGTATTGGACAAGAATACGCATGTTGGCGACAGTTGGAGAAATCGGTACCGGTCTGCCAAATTACACACGATTCGTGAGCATGCTCATCTCCCTTTTGAAAGAACCTTCGCCGCTACCAGGTACCCGAATGAATTCTTGACCAAAGACCAACTAGCCGAGGGGTACGAGGCATGGGTTTCTCGATACAAGATCAATGTTTGGTCTGGTGCTGAAATGATTTCAGCTTCCTGGGACGAGGAGACAAAATGGTGGACTTTGCGCATCCATTGTGCAAGGGCTGGGGGTCCTAAGGTGATAAGGTCCCGCTACCTCATCTTTGCTGCCGGTGTCGGTTGCCATACTCCGAAAATGCCCTCTCTGGAACATCGGAATGCCTTCAAAGGAGTAGTGATGCATTCAAACGATTATCGAGATGCATCCGCATGGTCAGGGAAGCGAGGAGTCATCATTGGCTCCGCCAATACTGCTCATGATGTAGCAGAAGACATGCTGGCCGCCGATATGGCCTCTGTGTGTATGGTTCAGAGATCTCCGACTCTTATTGTAAACACACGCCACTATTCGGCCATCACTGAGAAGGTCTACAACGAGAATCTTGATACCGCCGTCGCGGATCGGAAGATTTCTACTAGTCCTTCGGCGGTGTCGAGATTGATGATGATTGGAGGGTTGGAGAAGATGCAAAGGGACGAACCGGATTACTTTGACGACTGTGAGAAAGCCGGATTCATGGTCGATCGAGATAACGATTTGATGCATGCTCTGTTAGTCAGAAGAGGAGGCCACTACATGGATGTAGGGAATATGAGCAACATCTCGTCTGGCAAGGTAAAGATCCGAGCCGCTTTTCTCTTGGAGTCCATGTGCATTTTCGGCTGACAGCGACTTAGATTCGTGTAAAATCAGATCCCTTGCCTCCAAAATTCTGTGAAAGAGGTTTGATCTTCGAAGACGAGGAAGTCCTAGACGCCGATGTGGTTGTCTTCGCCACGGGGTTTCAAAATGATATGAATCCAGAATTCATCCGCCTTTTTGGAGAAGACCTAGCTGCGCAGCTAGAAGAAACTGAAGGTGTCGACGCAGAGGGTGAGATCAAAGGGCTTTATAAACCGACCGGCCGTAAGTCCAAGATTTTTCTAATAATTGCTAAGCTCACGCTAACGATTTGAAGATCCAGCGTTCTGGGTCACAGGCGGAGCTTTGGGACAGGCGAGGTTCTTCTCCCGTTTCGTGGCATTGCAAGTCAAAGCAAAGCTGTTGGGAACACCATTCCGAATCTATTCCCGTACTCCATGAACTCTTCTAAACATAGGGACGTAGAATATGATAACTTAGAATAGGTATACATCCGTCACTACGTCAGAGACGGCTGCCGTCGATCCGGGGCCGTTGGGTAGTTGCAGATCTTCCAAATCGCCCCACGAGAATCGGTTTCTTGCCCATTGACATGCAATTTCGACCCGTGCGATGATTTTATGATGACGAGTAAATGGGTCTGGACGGCAGATCGGCTCGGTTGTTCAGATACCTCCTAGTATGCAACCAAAATCGCGAACATGCCTCAACACCCATCTGACACGTCGCCTAGCGGATACCCTTATCCTGCAACATGAAGATCCAACGCAGCTTGCCTTTATTGGTAGCAGGATCAGTATCTGCATCCGGCTTGTATAGCAACTCATTTGCTGTGCCAGGCATAAATGCAACTTACGATTATGTCGTGATTGGTGGCGGCACCGCAGGGCTTACAGTCGCCGCACGGCTTGCAGAAGATCAAGACGTCTCAGTGGCTGTTATAGAGGCCGGCGGCTTCTACCAACTTGAGAATGGTAACGGGAGGTCAGTCCATCAAACCCGTTGGCCTCGTTACTGAAAGTCTATTTGCTGATATTCAATCAGTGTCATACCAGGGTTATGTACGACTCAATTCGTTGGGTCCGATCTTGACGACACTCAACCTCTGATCGATTGGGGGTTTGAGACAGTGCCACAAGCTGGCCTTGGAGACCGGCGAACCAGCTATGCTCGTGGAAAGACGCTTGGAGGATCTTCTGCAAGAAACTACATGGCATATCATCGAGCCACGAATGGGAGCTACGAAAAATGGGCGAATGAAGTTGGTGACAACAGCTATTCGTTGCGCAACCTTAAGCAATACTTCAATCGATCGGTCAACCTGACATCCCCGAACAGTCAAGTGAGAAGACATAATGCCAGCGTTGGGTATCAATCGGCGTCCACGGAGTCCCTTGATGGACACCACCGACCTTTGCAGCTTTCTTGGCCTTACTGGACAGACGCCATCTCGACATGGTCGGAAAAGGCGTTTCATACGATGGGCTTTTCGAAGAACCCAGAGGGCTTCGAAAGCGGCGAGCTTGATGGCTATTTTTACAATCCTGCGACAGTCGACCCCACGAATCAGCACCGATCGTCATCCCAGACCAGCTTCCTCGACTATGCCATTAAAACAACTTCACTCAAAGTCTACACGCGGACACTCACTCGCCAGATCCTCTTCACAGGCAACAAGACGGCCTACGGTGTTATCGTCCAAGCTGGAAACCAAAACTTTACCCTTACGGCGAACAAGGAAGTCGTTCTTTCTGCCGGAACGTTCCAGTCGCCGCAATTGCTGATGGTATCCGGTGTTGGCCCGCGCGAGACACTTAGACAGCATAGCATCCCGCAAATCGCTCATTTGCCTGGCGTTGGCCAGAATATGCAGGACCAGCCGTTCTTTGGCGTGCAGAATCGAGTCAGCGTGCCAACATCTTCCAAGTTGCTCAACGATGCAGAGTATGCCGCCGAAGCAGCAATGTCATACCTAGCGAATGGCACCGGCCCACTCGCGGGACCCCCAGGCCTACTCGCGTTCGAAAGGCTGTCTAATACAAAGCCTCAACTGCTGTCAAACGCAACACTGGCTGCTCTCCAAGCATATCCCAATGACTGGCCGCAAATCGAGTATCTCACGCAAAACGGCGCATCAGGATACAACCGTAACTATCGCACCGCTGATCCTGAGGATGGATATAATTACGCAACAATATCCGTGGTTGTGGTGTCGCCGTTCTCAAGGGGAAACATCTCGATTTCGTCGGCCGATGCATCAGTCCAACCCACCATCAATCCTAACTGGCTAACCGCGCCTGAGGATGTCGACATCGCTGTGGCGGGGTTCAAACGCATTCGCGAATTGTGGAGCAATATGAATGTCACCATCGGAGAGGAATACCTGCCTGGACCAAATGTCACCACGGATAGGCAGATAGTGGACTTTATGCGGCAATCGGCATTCACGCTTTACCATGCGGCGTCGACATGTAAGATGGGTAAAGCGGATGATGACATGGCGGTGGTGGATCCGCAAGCTCGAGTGTATGGTGTGCACGGGCTGCGGGTGGTAGATGCGTCTGCATTTCCGTTCTTGCCTCCTGGCCATCCACAAGCTACGGTGTACATGCTCGCGGAGAAGATTGCAGAGGATATCAGAAGGAAAAGCTAGGGTGTGCAAGGCGATATCTTTGTGAAAACTTCTGTTCGTCAAGATGAAAGACATTGCTGATCAAGGAACTGTGCTGTCAATTCCATACCCAATGCTCGGCAGGGCTGAGTACAATTACGTGAGACGTTACTATAAGCTAATTAATAAGTCACCCGTTCTAAGATTTGATGTGAGACTTGCAGCAAGATGTCACAAAAGCATAAGATTGGTATCTAGCCATACTTGACTAGAACCAATGGTTCAACACTAATGGCCTAAACCCCGAGCCCTAGCTTTACTAACATCTCTCCAATATCTCTCCGAGGTCTTTTCTCTCAGTTTCCGTCCATATCTGGTCATGACAAACAAGCTTCCGTTCCACACGAACCCAATGCCCGCCATGATACAATAGACGGTGAGATAACTGCTCGATTCCAACCAAGGGGTGATACCGTAATTGATTGCGAACGACAAGGTGTTCCTGATCAAAACGCAAGTGGTGACCATTGACCCAGAAAGCTCGGGGTAGCTTGAGATGGCATACGTCAAGGCTGCACCAACGCAAAGAGCCGCGTTGATCGCAATAGCAACTTGGCTGATGACCAGTGCCATCCAATGGATGTGGTAGGTGACACCAAGGCCGTATAGGATCATCGAGAACGGGCAGAGGAACATGCTGAAGATGAAGAGATAGAGCTATACCATTCATGTCAGCCTCCAGTGGTACTTTTGGGTCGAGATACAATTGATGACTTACCGTATGCTCCGGCTCACTGATACCGTCATTGCGGCGTGCCAGCCTCACGGTAAGGATCTTGCCGACTTTTCCGTTATAGTAGCCTCTGGAGACCTGATCGTTAGCTCTGATGCGTGTAATCGAGGTCGGAAAAAGTAGCTCACCCAATGAATGTGCCAATAACACCTCCGACATATGCAGCAGCAACACCGGCAGTGCTAAAGCCATATTGCTCAGTGTATACAGTTCCGATCGTCGCATTCTGCACGCCCTGCCAGACCAAGCTGTTCGCGCCATACATGAAGCTGTAGCGTAGCATAAGTCAGTGAAGAGTTGACATGATAAATAAGAGATTGTTGCTTACCCAGCATAGACAACAGCGGGATAAGTAAATCCTTTGAATGGGGCGATCATTATGTTGACCAGTCTGTTGGGTCTTGGGTTGTCTTTGATACTGAGCTTGTCGCGGAACGTCTTTCGCGGCCATTGAACCTCGCCAGATTCGTAGTCTGTTGTATCTAGAGGCCTGATATCTCCGGTATCCGTTTTCTTTTGGTCCGTCGGCTCTTTCGGGCTTTCACTTTCAGGCTGTATCTCTGTCGTGCCTTGAGGTTTCTCCAGTGTATCATCGCTGCTGTCGGAGTGATGCTTCCGATCATAGTTCGTCTCCTCCATGAAGAAGAAACAGAACACGAAAGTCAATGCAAGCAGGATAGCCCACCACTATATCTTAATCAGCAGATGAACCTCATGGAAAACACCATCGAATGAATGCCCTTACTCGCAGCGTCCATTCCCATCCCATGCCGACATTGATGAACCCAGCAAGCATTGGTGCCAGCTTGCCAGTGAGAGCCAGCGACCAGCCATAGAACGCCATATATTTCGGCCTCTCGTGAACAAACCAGACATCTGTCACCGAAATCTCTGCAAGCGATTCCACCGGCGAGCCGAAGAAGCCCAAAAGAATGCGGTTGGCGGTATATGTCCCCGAAGTAGTGCAGAGAGGAGCAGTGGCGAGGATGACAATGTTCGTAAGGATCGAGAAAAGGTAAACAGGCCTTTTACCATACTGCAAAGCGATTGCTTGCCAGAAAATGCATCCCCATCTTGCAACCATGTCAGTCATAGTGCGTGAATTGGATGTGATCTCCACTCACCCGTATAGAAGAAACATGATACCCGTGCCATTGTTGATATCGGTAAGACTTAGAGAGGTGTCTTGACGTATGGGCGTGACAATCGAATAGACAGCACTCGAAGGAATGGCAATGAAGATCGTGTACACCACCACACAAACTGTAGCCAGAACTTTGCGTTTGTAGGTCCAATTCAGAGGATCTTCCGGATCCTCGCTGGGACGAGGAACAAGAAGAATGTCTCTCTGGCCATTTCCAGCAGCGTGTTTGTGGTGTAATTGTCCATCTGCATCAATGAGACGCACCGTTCCTGGCGGCAAACGTTCAATTGCGTCTGGATCTCGTTGCTCGACCCCAGACATATTGTGGAGTTGTGGGTTTGTGGAGAATGCAAGGAGAACACGATCTCGTGGTTGACTTTAAAGAGAAGCGGTCTGTGTCAATTCCGAGGTTCTCCAACAATAAACGGCTGGAGACACAAGACATTTTAAACGTCTGGTGATCGTTCATGCGATGCAACATTGGCAAGGCATTCCGTTCCTGGTTATCTGGTGATAAGTGAAGTCATGATAAGCCGTTGCCTATCAATTAGATCGAGCCATCTTAGCCAGGCGCCATGCTGCTGCAGGCTCTCCGGCTGGGGTTGTCGGTTAGCCGGAGCATAGGTGCGGGCAATGATGCGGCTCAAGAGACTATCTCCCATGGAGCTTATCGTACCTGCATGTGCCAAGGTGTCGCTGTCGGTTGCCCTCCATGAAGTTCAGCACGCGTATGAAGTGTTGCTTGCCCTTGTTCCCAACGCTCAGCCAGCAGCGCCGTGATCTGCAGCGGAGAAAAGTGGCTATGTTACTCTGGCTCTCTACCAACTCTACCGAGCTCAACCGCTGCGGGGGGTTTATCGCACTGTAACATTAACATTAGCACATCCGTGACACTGCATGTCTCACGTTTGCGCTATCATATGGCGGATACTTTACAGTACAAGTCACAGGCGTGATAGCAAGAATCGGAGAACATAGCAAAGAAGCCTTTACGGGCAATGTCCATTTCCACGCTGAAAGGTTCGACTGAAGGGGTCTCCGAGATAAAAAACAATCTATTAAGGCCTCCCCATCGCTCGTTCGATTTCCACCAACGCCGCGAGGACTTTCTCGTCTTCCTGTCTCCTTCCAACCACCTGCAGGCTCACAGGGGCACCGGCAAACCTCTCAGGGCTGTACATATCGTAAACGAATCTATCTTGGTTGTTAACCGGCGTGTAGTCGGAGTTGATTGCGTCTTTCACAGGGTCGACAGTAGTGACGGGAAATACAGCGCCCGGGTAGTCCAAAAGATTCCACTGAGATGTGTAGCCCCAGTAGCGACTCTGCTCGTGTGGTGGTGCGGCGCCGAAAGATGGAGGACAGATAATGACATCGACTTCTTTGCCATCTTTCGCAGTGTCCGACCAGGCTTTTGCGTACATGGCGCGGTATTGGTCACGTTCAATGCATAACTTGAACAGGTCAGCTTACACTGAGAAATGAGAGGCTTGATTCTCGACAACATACCTTCCAAAGTTCGTGTTGAGTCAGATTCTTGACCATGGGCTGCTCCTTTATAATGAAGTCGGTCAATGGCAAAACAGGTTCTCCGCCTTCTTCGATTAAGCCGAGAACCTCTTTGCCGCCATCCGGGAAATACAGTGCGGAGGTGATGTCCCAGCCCTTCTGGTGGTCCAGGTTGTCACAATTCCAGTCCACGACTTCCATGCCTGCTTTTCGGCACGATTCCGCAACCTCGCGAAGTGCTCGGGTCATCGGAGGGTGCGGTTGCACGACTCCGTCCCACCATTGAATTGCCACTTTGAGTGGGCTGGCGAACGTGTAGGGTGTCCACTCTTTCACGGTGAGTGATGGATCGATGCGCCATGGCTTAGCCGACAGGGCAACTCTCATGAACAATTCCAATGCATCGCGGTGCACAGCCATGGGTCCAGGACATGCTCCAATCGTCTCCTTGCCAGCTCCCGGGGCGATTAATCCAGTGGTGGAGATACGTTTGAAACTCGGCCTGGAGGCGTCAGCATAAATATTGAACAAAACGACAAGGGAGCTTACTTGAATCCATAGACACCAACGTGAGCAGCCGGACACCGGATGCTGCCTCCAATATCTCCGCCAACACCCTGGAGCGATTAGTCACATGCTACCAAAGCTTTTCGAACAGTATACTCACCAGAATACTGCCTCTCATGCCCAACAACGCAGATTCACCCCCACTACTACCGCCAGGCGTCAAATTACGATTGTAAGGGTTAATAGTTCTTCCGTAGATATTGCTGCTAGTCTCGAGATGCATGATGGCCTGTGGCTGCGTGGTTCGGGCGTAGAAGACACAGCCGTTGTCCCAGAACGTGTCGTAAAGTAGATTCGATCCATGTTTCTTGCCGATCCAAGCAACAAATGAGGCTGTTGAAGTAATGGCGTCGCCAACCATGCCCTGATGTTCTTTCGTGGAAATTGGTAAGCCGAAAAGCTCGCCTTTTGGTTCGGGTAAGGAGTCGAGGTATCGTGCTCGATCAATGGCTTGATCCCAAAGGAGTTCCACAAGACAATTAGTCTGGAGAAGGTCAGTATCTACTTTTTAGTTCAGATTCTTTGGAATGATACATACTGCTGCATGTGCGACAGCAGCCCTTCGGAGGAAGGCCAGAGTCACCTCTTCTACAGAGATATTTCTTTCTCTCAACATGGACAACAGTTGAATGACATCGATATGCTCAGTAATCTCGATCTCGCGGGGCGTCAACGCGATATGAGGTAAGCTCCGGGAGTCTACAGGTAAATCAGGTGTATCCGGAATGCCCTGAAGGGTTGGCTTGACTTTCGCGAGCGAGGCATTTCGCTTGTCTCGGGCGTATTTCGCTTTGTCTTCCCATGATCCTAGGGACGGCAAGTCAATAGAACTGTCAATCTTCTTTTCAAGTAAAGACATTGTTAGAGGTAGTGAGCGATTGTGAGAGCCAGAGGTATTTGACTTTGCGACTGTTGTTTTATGTGTGAGGTTGTCACGTTGTGTCAGTGCGAAGAGAGAGGCCCGCGGCACAGCTAGATCTTACTGGGTTACGTTTACCTTGAGCATATCAGTCTATACACTTGTTTGCTCGGCCTAAGATAGCTGCTGATTGGCAATCAACATGGCGCTGGTTTCTCGCTCCCAGCTTCCGTAAGCAATTGCTTGCCTCGGGTCGTGTTGTCCCCATAGACCAAGCGGGGAAGGCAATAGGTTTGGAGGGAAGTGGGTTCGAGGTGGGTAAGCTGGCAAGTGGATGTCTAAGTCCTATCATAAAGCGATAGGCCAAGATAGGGCGATAGCGAATTGTACTGTCTAGATGGGAGGCTCTATGGTCCGGACATCGGGTCTCGAGACTGGCATACGTCGTGTATATCGGCATACCTACTATCGGAGAGTCGATAATGGGTTTGGCAAGTAGCGCGATGGCGAGTCTGCCGTAAGTTATGTTGTTACTGCGTGGCAGCATGCTTGGAAAGGTAGAGCCAAGTAGTCGGGTTATCCCTATTTAGGCTGCACCGCAATCTCCTAATTCGGATGCCCTCCGCACGCGTCGCGAGACACGATTCTGTACTCAAGGTTCCTCCTACCACAAAACTTGAGCAGCATATTCAATCACGCTGCTTTACCAATCGTGATACCTTGCAACAACCGCCATGTTTCTTTGGAGTGCCTCAAGCTCTTGGCCCTCGTTATGTCACGCTTCTCGAGGATGCAATAGCTTGAGATATGGAGGGGCACAAGAGCTTGTTGGAGCATCTTGGAGTGTAGTAAGTTGATTGGAATGTCCACTCGGTACTACGAAGATGTCTAAAATCGCATAAAGATCCAAGTGTTGTTCTCACAATCTAGCCCGGTCCATTTCAACGCCGCCTGTGACGATCATCTTGATCTGAAGGTAGTCATCCATACCATATTTGCTGCCTTCACGGCCTAAGCCCGAATGCTTCACACCACCAAATCTGCGATGCCTCCGAGTTAGCTTATACGTAGCTCTCAATTGGGGCCAAATGACTTACGGTGCGGCTGCATTAGAGACAGCGCCAGTATTCAGCGCTACCATGCCGAATTCCAATAACTCCGACATTCTAGTTGCACGGGCGAGACTCTCTGTGAAGACGTACGATGCAAGGCCAACATCACAGTCATTAGCTGTCGACAATGCTTCATCTTCCGTCTCAAACTTGAACACTGGAGCGATTGGGCCGAATATCTCTTCCTTACAGACTCGCATATCATGAGTCACATTGCTCAGAATGGTCGCATCGTAGAAGTTCGGACCTAGGTGAGCTTTAGCATTTTCTACGTTGGATATAACGACGCGGTGGAATACACTAACCGAGATCTGGTCGCTTCTTGCCTCCAATTTCAACTTTTGCGCCCTGCTTCACGCTTTCTTCAACCAAAGCATATACGCGGTCGGCAGCTGTTGAGCTGATCAACGGCCCATGTGTCGTTCTCTCGTCGCTTGCAGGGCCGACCACAAACTTTTCAACCGCTTCCTTCATTCGGCGCAAGAATTCAGCATAGACACCTGTCTGCACCATTATGCGATTTGAGCAGACGCAAGTCTGGCCAGACGACTTGAACTTGCTCGCAAGGACCGCGTTCACTGCGACGTCAAGGTTTGCATCATTAAACACGATGAAAGGAGCATTGCCCCCAAGCTCAAGGCTCAACTTCTTCAAAGACGAGCTCGATTGCTGCATCAAAAGCTTACCAACTCGGGTGGAGCCTGTGAATGATATCTTGCGCACGACATTTGATGTGCATAGATGAAGGCCTATTCTTGAAGTATTTTCGAGTGCCGTCACGATGTTGATGACTCCTTTCGGAACACCGGCGCGCTCCGCAAGCACTGCCAGAGCGTTCGCCGTGAAGGGTGTCTCACCAGCAGTCTTCACTACGACTGTGCAGCCGGCTGCAATGGCCGGACCTAGCTTTCTTGTGACCATAGCTGCTGGGAAGTTCCACCTTCAAGGCGGTGCTCGTTAGCTAATAACAGCCAAAACATATGTTGTGAGCAGACTCACGGTACAATCAAGCCGCAGACTCCCACCGGCTCCTTCCTTGTCATTACTCGGAAACCCTGTTCACTGTGGGGAATCACGTCGCCGTATATGCGAGCTGCTTCTTCAGAGTACCATTCGAGGAAGCTGTTCGCAAAATCGACTTCGCCGTAGGAATCGGCTTTGGACTTGCCATTTTCCAGCATGATCATCTTTGCCAGGTCGTCTCTGTTCTCCAGCACTAATTCATACCATCGACGAAGCACTCTTGATCGGGCGCGGCCAGTTTTGGAGCGCCATAAAGGTAGCGCTCTAGCTGCACTCTCAATGGCCTTTTGAGCATCTTCGACATTCGATTCAGGGCAGGTCCCGATGAACGACGAAGTTGCTGGGTCTTTGAGCGCAGAAGCACACGTCAGCATAAAACGCCTTGGCTACATTGTTTTAGGGTGGTGCTGTTCACCTTGAACTTCAAACGATCGCCCTGACAGTGCTTGACACCATTGCCCATCGATGTAGTTCTTGCCCACAAATAGAGACGGGTCGGCAAAATGTTGCTCAGAAGACATCGTTGGTTCAGAGCTGAGTCGATGTTGATTTTGAAAGGCGCTCAGAGAATACTCCTGGGTTGTCTTCGGGAAGCACCGAACGTATATTCCGACGTTGAAAGAGACGCCCAGTCACCCCGCCTCCATGAGATGTGACATTGGTAATGGTATTGTCCAGAGCCCACTTTCCCCGACATGTGTTGCGGCGTTGAAACCGTGCTCCACCATCAGCCTAGCTTTTCTCCACTCTCGCTGTGACCTGCCTTGCTTATCCTCGGCCTTGCACGCTGTGTACATACTTCCCGACTGCCACGAGCGACTCAACATGTGGGGACGGTATTCTCACAATTTGGCAAAGCTGTGTGGTTCTAACGTGGTATTCTACCGATAGCGTTAGATTTAGAGCATACGTGGCCGCCCTTGCAGAATAAGATAGCAAGCAATACTTACTGCTCGACCTCTACAGCCAAACACAACCATCTTGTGCGAGTGACTGGACCTGACCATCTACCATGGCCCCATCGGTAAAGACTTTGGACCTGCAAAACACTACTTCTGCATACTACGCGCCGGCTACCGTTACAAGCAATGGCCACATCGTTCATGTATCAGGTCAACCAGGCAACACCGTCGACGGCAGCATCCCATCAGATTATGTTTCGCAAATCCACCTCGCTTTGCTCAACTTGAGGAGGGTGATGGTCGCCGCAGGAGCTACTGTGGACAACATTGCTAAACTCTCTTTGTTCATCGTCAATTACGATGCTGCTAATCGCAAGCACACCCGTCACATCATGCGGTTCCTTGGAAAACATAGACCGGCCATCACTCTAGTTCCAGTCACTCAACTAGCCGTTCCATCCTGGCTTTTCGAAATCGAGGCGGTTCTATCCATATCACCCGCGCCCATCCGACTTGCCCTTCCCGCGAAGAGGGAGGCAGTTGACGTTGTCATCATTGGAGCTGGCCTTGCAGGTCTAACTGCCGCACATGAAGTGATTCGCCGTGGATACACGTGTGTAGTACTCGAGGCTCGCGATCGTGTTGGCGGCAAAACGTGGAGTCAGCCTTTGGACAGGGGGAAAGGCGTTGTTGATGTTGGTGCTGCTTGGATCAACGATACTAACCAGGAGAGAATGTACGCTCTCGCCAAAAGATATGATGCTGAGTTGATCGAGCAAAACACGGAAGGCAACTGCGTGCTTGAAGACTTTCAGGGGAGATGCAGTGCATTCTCGTATGGCGACCTTCCAAAAGTACGTCTTAAATGTTTCGAAATACCCAACGCGCTACATACTTACGGATCTTCAGTTTGACGAATCAACTCGCAATCATCTCGTACAGATTCGGGATATGGTAGAAGCCGATTGCCAGGCCGTCGACGCTTGGAAACCAAAAGACATGTCCCTGGACTCTCTCACTTTCCAAGCTTACCTGGAATCTCGAGGTGCTGATCAGACAGCACTTGCAACTGCGTCAGTCTGGACTCGTGCGATGCTTGGCCAAGAACCTTCCGACATATCTGCTCTATTCTTCCTCAACTACTGCAAATCTGGTGGTGGCCTATTGACCATGCGCTCTGATCGTAAAGGTGGCGGCCAGCACTTACGCATACGTCAAGGCACGCAACTATTTACAAAAGGCCTTGCAAGCGATCTACCAGACGGAGTCATTCATCTATCGACGCCTGTACATGCAGTCGAACAATCGGGCAAGCAGCAAGTAAGCGTGTTGACTAGCAATGCGAATTTCTCCGCTCGCAAAGTCATCACCACTGTGCCTAGTCCGGTACTCAAAATGATTGCCTTCTCACCGCCGTTGCCGGAGAAGAAGCTTGCATGGGTACGTTCGGTCAACTACGGCTACTACTGCAAGGCCATGATGGAGTTCAGCTCCCCTTTCTGGGTAGAGAAAGGCTTTTGTGGATTAGTCCAATCTTTCGTCGGCCCAGCGTCTGTCGTCCGCGATACCAGCAGCCCTGCCGACAACAAGCATGTACTGACCTGTTTCATGGCAAGTGATACCGGGAGAGCTTGGTCGGCATTGGCGCAGAATGAACGGGAGCAGGCTCTCCTTGCGCAGCTCCAGAAACTTTACGGCGTGACAGATTTGCAAGAGAAATTTATTAAGCTGCACTCTTACGAGTGGTCCAATGATGAATTCTCCGGGTGGGGATGTCCTAGCGTCTCGCTCGCGCCTGGTGTTATTGATACCTTTGGAGGCGATGCGCTTCGGCAGCCTTGGAGGGACGTCCATTTCGGTGGCACGGAAACTGCAGGGGAGTGGAAAGGTTACATGGAGGGTGCTGTTCGCAGTGGCGAGCGCGTTGCCTCGGAAGTTATTGATGACCTTGGTTCTGGTGTGGTGGCCCGGTTGTAGATGTTCATAAGTCAGTCGCAACACTCTTGATCATTTCCCATATTCTGGCTCCCAACTACTTCTGGATTTTCTGTCAACTTCTGCCAGCGAGGAACATTTTGATGGCCTTAAAGTCGCCATCTCGGTTCGAAGTCCCTTACAAACCTGCACCAAATGATGCGAATTGATCAATCGATCTTGACACTCACTGCCGCAAATGGTAATCACAGGAACGAGTATGGTGAAAGACAGCTTGGAGAAAAGTCTTCATATTTATCACGCTTCTGTCTATATCACCGCTGACAGTTCTTGTCAGTTCCCACTATACGTTTCACCATCTTCAACTGTGCTGATCAAGCCAAACCTTTGGAAAGCTCGCCCCTACTTTTCCAGATCTCGTATTCGAAGTCTGGCTGGAATTCTGTGTACAGGACGTCCTAGAAACAATGTGTCAGTACATAATGCACATTGATAGACCAACAGGCTTACCTACCGGGTCTGCATTTACTTTGGCCGTGAATCGTGCCTCCTCGTCGCCGATGTGCTTCTTGGGCAAGCCAGCGCTTTCAACCATGATCTGAACTTCACAAGAGCGCTCCATCATCGTGAACAGATATGCGGCCTCATCAATCGTAGATCCAGCTGTAAGTAGGCCGTGGTTCTGTAGGATCACTACACGTGCTTTGTCGCCTAGTGCTGCGGCCACTCTCTGACTTTCCTCATCGTCAAGAACAACCCCGCCGAACGATTCGTATACAGCCTGGATGCCGTAAAGTGTGCACATGTCCTGGTTGATGATGTCCAATGGTTTTCCAAAGGTCGACCATGCTTTGCCTGCTGGAGAATGGCAATGGCACGCAGCGTTCAAATCAGGTCTAGCTTTATGTATCGCACCGTGGATCTTGAAGCCAGCTGCATTCACGGCAACCCTGTTGCCACCAATGACCTGACCCTCCTCATTGATGTGAACCATGTCGCTGGCTTTGAGCATGCCAAAATGCACACCAAGACTACGCTTTTGTCAGTGGATCGATGAGAGGCTGTGCCACGTAACTTTGACTTACGGGTTAATCCAGAAGGTGTTAGGATCGATTGGATCACGGACGCTGATGTGTCCAGCGGTTCCCTCTGTAAAGCCACGACGAGCGAAGACTCTGAAGGCGCCAGCCATATGCTCTAACTGCCATTGTCTTTTTTTGTATAGGTCATCGAATGTAGGAACTCCACCAAATTGGTAGCCGCCTGTCGAAAGCGACGGAGTTGATGAGAACTGCGCTTGGAGCTGTAAAGGAACGGTATGCTCGGCAGAGCCTTCAATCTGTGTCGTGGTCGCTGACATCGTGGTGTGTGAGTGATATCGATAGAAGCGATAGTGCGATGATGCACCAAGTGGCGGTATCCGTGAGATGCAAAGCCGAAGTGGAAGGCTGATAACGACAGAAGTGTATTTGAGATATGCCTTACCTTCACATTCGTTTTCGATTCGAAGCCATTCTTGAAAATAGGCTCTCACCTAGATGACCATGTGGGAACATGGCCGGACTAGTCGATGTGATGGAGGTTTAGATTACTGTTCGTGACCACTTCGGCATGGATCAACGTGACAGAAGGAACAGAAGGCAGTCTGCCAAATCGTATCGCAGTCAACTTCCCTGAGCGCCGCTTGTTTCTGACAGCCATCTCGGATAGATGCAAAGGCCGAATAGCGCGCGTGTTATACGTTCTTATCATAAGATAGGCCTATCAGTTGGCCGGCGGCGGTCGGACTTGGCGTGGAGCAGACCATGGAAGGTGACTGCGTGAACACCGCCTCATGATACCTTTCAGTGATCTTTCATTCGTAACCCAACTTGTTGACTGCTTCGCGTTGAACTGCCTGTGATTCTGGTAGTCCTGCTCAAGTAGTCGGTGGAGATTCCAAGTTTACCCTAACCTGCCGATATCGCTTCTTTGATCGGTCCGAACTTCGGCGAGCAGATGTCAACAAACGCCGCACCAGCTGTACGGTGCAAGAAGCGCACCAAAACATTCACTGGATGCTGGACATGCCGAGAACGAAAGATCAAGTGTGATGAGACTCGCCCGATTTGTAACGAATGCCATCGAAAGGGTGCCGACTGCGAAGGATACGGCACTCGCCTTCAATGGCTTCCTCCTATTCTACCATGCGTCTCGATCAACGAGATCAGCTCAGAAAAAGCTATATCACCAGGCTCTGGTGCCTTGAGGCGCGTTCTTCCAGCGGGTGAGTTATAATCGTTCGACCATGGAGTTTTCAAGAATTGTCATTAAGTCGAGGACAGAGCCTCCTCGGAATATCCTTTCTTCGGATCAACTTGATGGTCTTCTCAAGTCCATTGACACATTTGAATTCGGATCATCGCCTAATAGTGATACTCTTGCTGTTCTTGATACCTTTGCTGTATTCAGTGCAAGGGGTACCCAAAGTCACAATAGGCCACACATCCCTAATATTGATTCAGTTTCTGGGGTCGGTGACGGGCATCTTCAAGCAGAAGACCTCTGCACGAGACACATCGGCACCTCCGATACTCTTGATGATACACGTACCAACTATATGCCCAGAGCAGATACCTTGATTCGGTGTTCATCGGTTGTTTCCTTGCAAGATGTTGCACCCAGTCAGCCAAGTAATATTCAACACAGTGATTCAGCCAACATTGGTGGACTGGCAGACAATACCACCCCCTTGACCCCACAGGAGACGCTCGATCATGCCGATATAAGTGCAGCCCAGAGTCAAGCGAGTGAAACGTCTGACGAAGACTGGCTTCACAATGGCGGCATCTCAGCCGTTCACAGTGTACCATATCCCAACGCTGATCTGGAGCTGTTCCTGATGCGCCATTATACGAACAGAGTCTGCCACCTTTTTTGCGCCATCGATACTGTGAAAAGTCCATGGAAGACCATTCACCTACCAAGAGCCCTGCAGGGTATGAGCGAACTGAGCGTGACTGGCAAGACCTCAAGAATTCGCAAGGCTTTACAAAAGGCCCTGCTTTCGGTCAGCGCATGGTACCTTTCCAATGACCACGGGAGACATGATGCCAGCGATGCAGCCGACGCGTGGGCACGAACGGCAGCAATGTACGGCTTCGACGCCATTGCGTTGCTTAAGCAAGCGGTCGAGTTCGACTTGTATTGCGCGCCGAGACCGAAATACAAAGAGTTTCTAGCAACAATGCTCTCTATGATTACTGTGAATGTGAGCAAGTTCAATATTTCCTCGAGCTCATCCTGTATACTTACAACTGGCACAGGTCATGTCTGGAGATACGAGCACCTGCGGCGTTCACCTTGACGGAGCCCTCCAGCTCTTCCAGCATATGTGGAGCGAGAAGAAGTGCTTCTCTGAGAAAAAGAAAGCTCTATATCGAATATACTGTTATCTGCGTATCATTTGGGAAAGCACACAAGTTATGATTGAGGAGGCACCCACTTCATCCTCTCCTAGGGCAATCAACTCCGGGAGTGTGTTCCATAGATTCGAATATGGGGAACATCAAGATCACTCTCCAGGCAGACTACCAGGGCTCGTCGAAATCGCGGCATCAGCTTCTTTTGAGTGCATCTACGGCATTCCGGAAAGTCTTCTGGCTCTACTTGAGAGGATCGTCAAAACTATTGAAGTAGTCGACAAAGCCAGAATGTCAAGTGGCTCGACACGCTTACCCGAAGAATTAGACTTAGCCTGTGATGGTCTGGAACAGACCATCCTAAACTGGTCGTTAGAGGAGAACACAGAGCCCCCTTTGTCATCAAGCGAAGGCGCAAACACGGAGATGATTCGCCATCACACTCTATCATTCCACAGCGCCTTAGTCATTTTCTTCTCACAGACCGTTCGGCTATTAGATCATCGATATCTGCGCCAATACGTCGAAACTGTGTTACAAAGCATCGAGGCGATTGAGAAGATCAAAGCGGACACGAACATGCTGGCCGCTCCACTCTTCTGGCCAGCTTTCGTTGCTGCCTCGGAAGCGTTCGATCCAGATCATCAAGCACGGTTTCGCAAGTGGTACGAAGAAGTCAGTTCGTATGGAATAGCCGCCGTTAGAACCGGTATCCAGGTCATACATGAAGTCTGGGATCAAGGTCCACCTCGGACGCGATCTCGTACTTGCTCCTGGCGGCGTATAATACAATGTAGCGGTAGAAATTTAATGCTCAGTTAGACGAAGACGACGGTGTGCAGGACGAGGCCTTATTGGAGCTTTGTCTTACAGAGCAGCGTGGCCTGGCAATTCGTATACATCGATATCTAAAGCAGTGGCAAACAGCACGTCCGACGAACTACCCCAATGCTGCAGCACCATAAAACAACAACGTGGCGAAGTCGTCGAAATATATTGCGGTGACAAAATCTTTTGAAGGGCACACAATGACATTCCTAAATCAGTTGCGCCCTATGCGTGATTTATAGATTCCAAATTTAGCCCGATCGTTTTGGCCTGATATCGCTTCGCGAACGTTTGTGGCTTGATACCACGCTGCGCCCTACGAGTAATTCCAAACATATCAAATTAACCGTACTTCCTTCACCAATTCAAACCGAGTACACAACCACCAAAACAGCTTTCTATACATTTTCGCCTATATCACTGGAAAATTAACCCGCCATTCGTTCAAGATGCCTCTAACCCTCTCCATCCTCTCCGAAGAAGACGCCCCCGCATTCGCCATCGTCGACGACGCAGCAATGGCCGACTGGCCCTACGCCCAAGCCATGGGGCTCGGACTCCCAGGACCACGACAGCAGATGGTCGAAGACTGGGTTCGGCAAGGCATACAGTCCGACTCGACACAGACGTACCTGAAAGTCTCGGATGACGAGACGGGCCAGATGATCGCGGGTGCGCTGTGGCGGTTCCAACCAGAGGATGTCGAGAAGAGCAGAATGGGTGGCAACATGAGAGAGCAAGATGAAGCGGCGAAGATGGCTGCTGCTTTTAGTGCTGCGAGGACGGAGATGTGGGAGGCGTTTCGGGGGGGGTTTTTCCCTGATCAACCTTATGCCAGTATGATTGACTTGCCCCTTGTACGAAATCTACCTACTTTTGCTTACCACGTCTTGCCAGATCTTCAAATTTTAGTGACACTCCCTCAACACCGCCGTCGGGGTGCTGGCTCGCAACTCATCGAATGGGGAACTAAACGTGCCGACGAACGTGGTCTGAAATGTGTTCTCATGGCCTCACCAAGCGGGTTGGGAGTGTATCTCAAACATGGCTTCAAGGTTGTGAGAGAAGTGGAAATGGACCTCAGACCATATGGTGTCGATGCGACGGAAACCAGAAGGTGGATGCTTAGAGAGCCGAAGAAAGACTAGATGATTCTGGTTGTAATCAACATCTCTCAAATTACGTTTGTGTAAGCCAATGGTGAGATCCGACTTTACGTTGTTCCCGGATATCAACAAGCGACTTTGCAGCCACGCAGTAGCAAAACGAGAGCAGCAAACCTCCCTACAATCACAGGCAAATTGGCACAATAAGAAACAAAAAGTTAGACTCATCCGAAGATGATGCTCATGGAGAAACCCGGAGTCGAACCGGGAACCTTCTCCACTCAGCTCGTACGGGGTGATTGTACAGTGCTAAGAAGATGTCATACCGCTAGACCATATCCCCTGATCAATTACTGCTAATTGATGAAAATCTTTGAACAGATTTACAGTATAATGCCTGCTAATATGTTTCTGTTTGACTATCGAACAACACTGCCCATGCCTTGACTTTCCATTACACCTTTCCCGTACTTGCCCTGTTCAGTATTACCACATCAAAAGACGCATACCACTCGAAATCCCACGCAGCTGCATTCACCAATCAACAATCAATTTTAAAGATCAGAAAGCAAGTCTTCGATCCCAAACTCAAAAACGATATGCAAGAATCCACTGTCAGCCAGCATTTCGTCTTCGCGCAACAGAAACCGAGTTTGAACGCTCAGACATCAAAAATCCAGAGAGGTGAGGCCTACTTTCATCCCAAATGCCCCAAGTAAGTCGCCCAAAGCTCACCAGGCCTCACTCATCACACCTGAACGTGAGGTCCCCGAAAAGTGAGGCGTGTTCCCGCCGCAAACGCCCCAATCAAGCCGCCCAGAGCCCATCAGACCTCACTCGCCATACCCGCGCTGAAACAGCGTCCCAACTCCAGCATCAAACCCCGGCATGTCCTTAGACGGCAGTGAATTATAGAACGGCTGCGCATGAGTTGTCTCAGAGTCGGCGAGGGGAGATGACTGAATCGACAGCATCTCTGGAGAAAGTGTGGGAGTAGACTCTGGGGCAAGAGTTGGCGAGCTTGATTGGTGGTTTCCTTGGAATCGAGCGGTTCGGCGTGATGGTGGAACCCAGGCTTCTAGCTCTGCTTGGCTTGTCTGGAGAACATTTGATGTTAGGTTTGCTGTGAATGGCTGCTGGGCTTGGGTGTGGCTGTGATAGGTGGGATTGTAGGCGCTGTTGTTGTTCTGAGGCTGTGATTGTGGTTGGTGTGTGGCGGCCAGGTGGCCAGAAAATGAGAGTGGGAGGTTTTGCATGGGATGTTCATCTTCGAGCTTCAGCTGTTTGGTGATTTTGTGGCCTTGGTTGCGGATTAATTCTTTCGTTTCTTCGGCTCTCTTTGCGCGGCAGTCAGGGCAAGGGTATTGTTCGGAGTACTGCCAGCTTGGGAAAGCGTTCATGGTGCATTGTGAGGTTTTTTGTTCTTTGGCTTCGAAACAGCGTGCGAACCACTGGTTTAAGTGGCCGCAGTTGTGATGCGCTGCGGCAAAGCAGCACATTGTGGCAACTCTTTGCGGTGTTGATTTGTTTGTTAGTAGAGCGGAAATGCGGTTTGCACACACGGCTTGTTTGCGGGTGAAAGAAAATCGGCGGTGGCTTTTGACGATGGCTAATACAGTTCGGTTGCGTATAGTGTCCGGTTGTCGTTAAGTTGTCCAAAGGTTGTTCGCAATTCTGAGTTGTTAGTTAGTGGGTGACCCTAGACATCCAGCGACGCGCTGAAAGGAAAGTACGGTCAGCAGGTCATGCTGCACTTACCATTGGTGAATTCCAAGCACTCACTCTGCGCTCACTACACATAGACAGTGGAGTCATAGAGGCAGTGAAGTCCTGTGTACTACGTGAATTGAGTCACGCATAGCAGGATTGGACTTCGCAAATTCCAATAAGTGTTCCCGATAGGTAGTAATGTCCCGCTCCATCCAATAGAACTGTATGAAATTGTTCAAAAAGATAACATTTGTAAGCCAGAAACGCCACTCACGAGGCCGGCCGCGTCTATCGCTGTCATGTGTGAATATATACAATGCAGTCAATAGCAGGTTCAACAACCTCCTTAGGCCTTGTATCTCCGCACGGAAATTTCATTCATCCTCCCCTCTGTCCTTCCACGATGCTTTATCCATCTATTGCTTCTTCTCGGGGTCCTCCAGAATGCCCTCGGCTTCCAGACGCCTCCGTGCCTCCTCAAGAGCCCAAGTCTGAATGCTGTTCGGGAAAAACTGTCAGCTTCTCTGATTCCATGCGCAGTATGGTACCAACGTCTGCAGCGCTTCCAATGACTTACCTAGTGTCGGGCTTGAACCAGTAACCAACAATGCCGAAAGCAATGGTGCCGAAGAAGCCGTAGTAGAAGATGTTCTCCCAACCCTCCTTCTCAGGCTTCTCACCAGGCTTGACGCCCCAAAGCCATCCGGTAGGCGGGTCGTAGTGGTCGCCGTGCGCGTCGCCGCCGCGGCGTGCGGGTGTAGAGGAGATCTGTCGCTGCTGTATTGAGGGCGCGGTCAGGCGGGGGACAATCTGGAGCTGCCCGCGCGCGGAGCTGATGATGCGAGATGTGCGGAGGAGAGACATGGCGTGTTTTGTTTCCCCTTGTCGTGAGTGGAGAGGAACGGTGAGGTGTGTTGTCGGGTATGCGACTACGGGCGCTGCTCGTAGCTGGTATGCGTGAGGTTGGCTCAGCGGAGGTTCGTCGCTAAGCTTGGCACGCGCTAAGCCGGTCATCGGAAGCCGGTGATGCGACAGAGTTCGTAAGTTATCCTCGCGTGAAGAGTAACAAGTACACTTAAGATACCTTATGAATATTGTCGATTGGCTGTCAAATATGGCTTGGTGGCTTGACTTTACCGAACGACAGTGAAATACACTGACCAAATTGGGGCAAAGGATCATCTCCCAGGTCCAGACTCGCTACTTCTGCAACACCAATCGCAGGATACCATAGGTGTTTTTTGACATACGACCAGTACCTGCAACTCCACATCAACTACAAGACATGTTCAGCCATGTTTGTGTAAAGAGCAAAGGGTAGCAAAGGGTCACAAGTGTACGTTCACGTGTGTTTCTATATTCTGGCCGAAGCTGGCTCTCCCACCTATGACTTCTCTGGACTCCCTTCTACACCGCGCTTGCCTGATTGCACTGGGCTCGCGTCCTTCTCGCCTTCTCTCCCACATCGCCATCATATGCACCTTCTCTTCTGCTTCCATATAGCATAGCAACAGGTAGTAACATGCACAATGCCTTCTCATCGCCATCTCATCCTCCCCTTCATCTCCTCTTCCTCTCCACAAACACCACATCACGCCACCATTAGCAAGGATTATCGTCCATAAATTGTCCATCGTACAGATAAACCTTTCACGAGACCTTACAACAGCCATTGAGCTACCGGCGACGACCATGTTGCTGCTCCCACTCATGCTCGCGGGCAAAGCCCTTGCCCAAGGCAATCCAAAGACCACTCACACCATGACTGTCCTCGATGACAACCCCGATCAACGTACCTTGAACCCGATGTCGTCTTTGGGCCCTGACGAGACTTACACCATCCTGACCCTCAAGCCCTCGGGAACCGACGAACACAGTCAGACCAAATGGGTTGAAACCACCGGCCTCACTGCCGAAACCACCGTGACAAGTCAATTCTCCTTCTCGACAACGTCGTCGACTACCACGCCTTCCGGCACGGCCACTCATTCCATCAGCTGGCAACACGGTCATCACATGGAAGTCGTCACCGTCACCGGTTCAGACGGCCAGCCTTCAGAGGTCACCCGCGCCGATCTCTTGAGCACTCACGTCACTGTGTCGGCCTCGACCAAAGAAGACGGGACCACCGTCCTTGTCCCTGTGGACAAAACCGAGATCACCACTGTCACCGAGCGTCTGACCAGATCGCCGAGCGATTGGACTGAGACAGACACCATCACAGCCACGTTCCACAAGACACCGACCGACGGCATTGAAACTGCAACAGTCACAACCTACCTGAAAGGTCCCTCAAAGACCTCGCTCCCACACAAGGAAAACATCATTACTTTCGGCGTCACAAACTTCAATTGCCCACCCAACCCCTTCCGCAAGAATGGCTATCAATCTTGCAAGGCACAAAACTGCATGATCGACTTCCAAAAGCCCATGAACTACAGCACCGTGCACTCCTACATGGTGTCCTCGAACTGGGCCAACATCACCTACTCCACCTACGTCCAAACGCCGCACTGGGGCAGAGCAGAAGCCAAACACACCTACACCGAATCGCACGGACTCCAATGCACTGACGAGCGAAGCTGCCTTCAAATCTGCGAAACCCAAGGCAGGAAAGGCTTCAAAACCCTCCTGGTCTTCGCAATCCTCATCCCTCTGATCATATTCGCCGCTCTCCTCTTCTGCTGCTGCGTTCCCCTTCTCTGGTTCCGCAAACGTGCCCGCAACGGCCGCGCATACGGCAGCAACAAAGCCCTCGCCGAGGGTTCCGAAAACTCAGGAGGCTCCATCGCCCGCGTCTCCAACGACCGAGTAGGCACTGGCACCGGAGAAGTCATCACCGCCGGCGGCGCAGCAGGAGCAGGAGCCAGCAACGCCGGCCAAGGCAACGAAACCGTCACCACCTCCGACGGCCGCACCGTAACCAGCGCCCCAGGCGCCGCCGACTCGACCGCCACCATCACCGAAACCACCGGCGGCGGCCGCGCAGGCACCATGCGACGCGCAGCCGAAGAAGGCCGCGCGCCGCAGCGCGTGCGCTTCGGCGAGAACCCGCCCAACAACGCCGGGGGCGAGACGGTGACGACCACCACGACGCAGGTCGACGGCGCGGCCGAGCTGCGCACCGGCAGCGAGGTCTTCGACCTCGGCTCCATGCGCGGACGCAAGCGCAACCGCGGCGATGAGCCTCTCTAGGCGCCGGCTGGGTCTTGTGGTCGTGTTGATGGGGGGGATGATGACGAGGAGAGGAGGGAGAATATTTTTGTCAGGTTGGGGTTGGTGCCGAGGGCGAGGTTTAGGGGGCATTGTAGGGGGCATTGATTGGGGTGGAAGAGAGGGGGCGCGTTTGCGTTTTAATGGGTAGGGTATTGTTAATGGAGGAGGGAGTATTACTTCTCGGTTTGCTTTTTCTCGTTTCTTCGCGGTGTGGTTTTTGAGCCCACAAAATTCCTAAGCCTTTGTGTTCTCTTTCTCTTTCTCTTTCTCTTTTCTTTTCTTTTCTTTTCTTTTCTTTTCTTTCCTGCTACTGGTACAGCGCGCATTTGGCAAACTCAGGTGCACGGGGTTTAGCGAAGCTTCTCGATAGTGTCTGACAGACGAATGCAAGTAATGTCTCCTTTTTCTATCAGATGTAATTCCGTCTTTTCTTGTAGGTCGTCTTGTGTAGATGGCCCACAGAAAACATGGCATGTATCATTGGTTCCAGGTTGTAGATTTCTTCGCGAATTTGTGGAAGATTTTCGCTGAAAAGGTGTTGTGAAAGTCGACAAGCGTCAAGAAAATCAACGAGAGTGATTGGGAAAATGGAAGTTGCGCCTCATCACATAAATTTGAAAGAAATGCCATAAGATCCAACGAAAAAAGAAAGGGACACACACACACACACACACGCAATTTCTTAAAATTCCACAGTAAAAGCAGAAACGTACACGTATGAAACAAACGCTCAAGTTCTCGACGTGAGAGAGAACTTCAGATCTACCAATGCCCCTCCTCCCTCACAACCCATTATCCTTACAAGTAAACGGGCCTCCGAAAGTATCATCCTCATACCCATGCACAATACTCGCGACAGAAGCATAAGTACCCGGTCCCAAAAACAAAAACCCCACGAAAATCAACGCGACATTGAAAGCCGCGCCGAAAACACTCCGGAAACCCCTGGCTTTCACAAACCCAGGTCCGTAGTCCGCGCGCCGCATGCGGAGGTAGGCGACGCCCCAGAAGATGAAGCCGAAGAAGGAGTCGAAGAGCGAGCTCATGAGACTGAGCAGGTCGGAGAAGAAAGGGATCACTTCGGCGATGATGAAGGCGAAGCCCCAGAGGACGGCCAGGATGGCGCCCCAGCCTAGCCAGCCGGCCACGGTGTGGTTGCTCATGTGGCGCGAGCCGGAGTAGAAGCGGAAGAAGAGGAAGCGAGCGGAGACGGAGGCGTAGAGGACGCCGAGGAAGATGATGGTGGGGATCATGAAGCTGAAGCTGACTTTGAGGTAGGTCTCGTTGCCCAGGGAGCCGAAGGCGGGGGAGGTGTTGTATTCCGTGCCGGTGTAGACGTAGATAATGGAGCCGACCAGGGAGAAGAGGATCACTTCCGCGATGGTCACGGCCCACAGGGCTTTGGGGAAGTCTTTGGGGTTTTTCATCTCGGCGATGAAGGAGGGGAGGGTGATTTGGCCGATGAAGGTGTAGCTGATGTTCATGAAGGCGTTCATGCCGGCGATGAAGGGCGTGCCTTTGCTGGCGACTACGAGCCAGGTCGGCTCGCCTGAGGCGGGATAGCCGGCGCCGGGGTGGTCTTCGATGCCGGCGAAGATTGTCGCTAGGACCACGGAGATGAAGGTGAAGAATGCGGAGAAGGTTGCGATGTGGGCGAGGGCGCTGAAGGTGCGCGGGAGCGAACAGATCCAGGAGACGATGGCCACAATGGCACTGAAAGCGACAGTGCAGATGCCATGGTTGGACATGGTGTTGAGGTACTTCGCGCCTGTCAGGCAGTGGAAGCCCATAATGAAGGTGTTGTTCAGAAGAAACATGATGGCCGTGAAGTACCATGCCCAGCGTTGGCCCCAGAAGAGCATCTGGCCAATGTCACAGACATCTTTGACTTCGGGGTGTCTCATGCAGAATTCCCTACGAGAAAGTCAGTTTCATGCTGTGAAAAGCCATAAGGCATTTCCGAGCTTACCAGACTGTCAAAGAAGTGTATAAAACCAATGCGGCGATGACGACTGTCAAGATCAAACCCGGTACGAGTCCAAGGACGGAGTAAGAGTACGGGAAAGACATGATAGCCAGGCAAATGTACTCGGAGAAGAGCAGAGCTGCAGTCTGTGGATAAGTTAGAACTTTTCATCAATTCAGAGGGCCAACTTGGGTCTCAATGCAAGACAGAGCCAAAACGGCAGAGTATGCGCCATATCATAAAGCCGCAATGTCATGGCACAATTGGGACCACGCGATCAAAGTAAAACCAAGAAAAATCTCACCTTCTGCCAGCTACAAGTCCTATACTTGATCGCATTCCCCGCCTCAAGCTCCATCTGCTTCCCAATAGCAACATCATTATCCGTCGAAGAATCATCATCGACCCCGGTATTTCCAGTAATAGGCTTTGTAACCGGCGCATCAACTCTGGACATTTTGCGAGGAGCCTTGGAGCCACCGTTCTCGGCCGCATTCTGGCTGGGAGCGAAATCGCCATAGTAGCCATCCTTTCCCATGGCACCAGCAGAAGTCCGTTTCTCGGAAGTGGAAGGCGAGGGGCTGGAAGAGCTCTCGCTCTGCTTCTTTGTCTTGTTGCCGAAGCCTAACGCCATTTTATCGAGCGGATGGAGCGGATGAGCACTCCGGTGTAGTAGAGGTTGGGGTTGGCGCCTGTGATCTCTGGTAGCATTTAATGCGAGATTGCGATGTGAGTCGCTGTGGAAGGGTTTTGGTGTTTGGAAGAAAGCCCGGCAGAGGGGCAGTAAGTTGTGGGAGATCAGAGAGAGGGGAGGAGAGAGTAATCAGGGCAAGAGTGGCAATGGGAAATAGTATATAAAGCGGATGCAAGCAAAAGCAGCTGGGAGGATGCAGATGAACGCGACACTAGGCCAGGCCGACGACGTGGGAGGCGGATGTTACCACGGGCGTGGTGATCTTAGAGCTCTCTCGGTTCGCTTCTGTCTGCCTTGCCTTGCTTGCCTTACCACACTTACCGTCTCTACCTGTGCATCGCATGCGCGCGAGAAAGCCAGCACCAGCAAGAGTGGCTGCAGGAGCAGCGTCCGAGGCTGACGATGAGAGGCGACTGACGTAGACTACGTACAAGCCAATGACACGACACGCAGGTGTGAGCGGCCAGACGATTATTGGGTGGAACAGCCGTGGAAGGGTAGATCTTCTCGGTTAAGCTTGGATGGTTGAGTTCAGTAGCGGGCGCGCCGCGCTGTATCATGTCAACCAGAGACTTTCAGACGGGCTTGTTGGTAGTATTGGAAGGATTGAATAGGGCCGTTGTCTATTGATATCCCGAAAACGAAGGGCAGTGATGGAGATTGACGAGATATCAAACGACAAAGATTCAGGTGAGATCTCGACAGAGATGGACTCGATCTTTCTCGGCGCGGAGAGCTTGCCTCGACCAAGACGCGACCAAGCTCTTCGCTGACCGCCACCGTTTGCCGTCGTCCTTCTTGGCAATTGCTTTTGCTCTGCAAGTAGCCCGTGCGGGTGGGTTGACGAGAGTGAAGCCACCCATGTCGCCATTTGAGGGCTGATAGATTAATTGTTCTGTGTGAGGAATGGTCTGGACACGCTTGCATGTAGGGCCGAGAAGATACTGGATTGCGTGATTGATGTATTCTGACATTTCTGACACGCTTGTTGCTTTTGTGGCATCAGCGCTCTGATAAGAAATGCATGAGTGCACACCTACTGTTCAGCTGGACACATGTGAACATGTAAGGTGTAGTGAGAACGAGCATGTGTTAGTGCTTGGTGACTGTTGTGATGACTCCAAGGAAGAAAATGAGAGATGTGAGACGGGAGAAATCAAGCTTGAGTATAGAACAAGAGAAGTCTGTAGAGCCAACCTCTCGCTGTATTGATATATTTACAACTGATGATGAGCCATGCGAAACCCTCAAGCACACTCGCAAGTAATGCTACAAACACACCATCCACTACAACTTCGTGCTCTTCACCAACCCCTTCTTGATACCCGTCAACTCGCCACCATATCCACCCCTTCCTTCTCCACCCTTGTAGACAGGCTTCATGGAAGCCAGCTTCTTCTTCTTCTCGTCGTACTTCTTGCGCTTCTTGACACGCGGGTTGCGCGCATCCTTCTTGCGGTGCGGCGTCAAACCCTTGTTCTTCTCGATCGCATAGCTGATCTTGCGCTTGCCGTCCTCGCCAACCGTCTCCTGCTGCACGACCTCGCCGCCTTGCAGCGCAGCTTGCTTCTGCGCCTCGGCGAAGGCGGCCTTGTCGGCCTTTTTGCGCGCAGTCTTTGATGCGACCATGTCGTAGTATCCGTCGACCTCGTCATCTGCAGCCTCGCGGATTTGCTTCGCCTGGTTGTTGTCTTCGTCGTCGCTGTTGCCGCCCAAGTCTGCTCCTTCGCCATCTCCAGGACGGCGACCACGCTTCTCGGCCTCCGCATTGAGGCGTGCCTGACGGTCGCGCAGGCGCTCGCGGTGAGGAACGTCCTCGTCGCCGCCTGCATCGCGACCGGCGGCGCCACGCTTGTTGGCTTTCTGCGCGATCTGCGAGGTGTAGAATCGCAAGCTCTTCTTTTTCTTGGCCTTCTCGGCGGCTTCTTGCGCAGTGAGAGGTGCCTCCTCGCCCAGATCGGAGTCGTCGTCTTGTGCACGGGGGAGGGTCTTGGGTTTTGAGCGTTTGGATCCGGCGGCACCGACCAGAGCGTCGAGGTCGGCAAATCCAGCTTCGGCGCGCTTGATGCGCTCTGCCTTGCGCTTTTCTGCGGCCTCGTCGACTGCAGTTCCTTGTTTTTGAGCGCGGGCAAGCGCTTTGCGCTGCTTGCGGTTGAGCTTTGGCGCTTCCTCAACCTCCTCAGACTCTTCCTCACTCTCGCCTTCGCTGCCGAGCACTTCTTCAAGCTCTGCGCGTGTGGGATCTTCGGACAGCTGAGACACACGCTGCCAGAGGTCTCTGCATTGCATCAAGCTCTCCATGACGGGATGGTCGCGCAGCTGGTTAGGCGACAGCGCCGTGGCATTTTGATCTGAGGCGGTCGAAGTGAGGAGCGCGAAGTACATAGTAAGAGATCCAATGTAGGCAGATGCCGCTCTGAGTTTTGTGACGGAGTTGGGAACGTATGGCAGGCCCAAAGCAGTTGCCTCCTTTGCTGAATTCAGAAGTTTGTTGTGTACTTCGCGCAGCTCAAGCAGCTCCTTGCTCAATGGGTCAAACTCTGGGTATCGTGATTTGAGGAGTTTTAAGCGCTCGGCGGCCGGCATGTCCTTTGCGATCTCGAGCTGAGGCAGAATCTCCGTGACCGTAGCCGCATCCTTTGACTTATCTGCATCCGCACCATCTTGCCATTCTGATTCATCGAAACCGTAATCGGCTGCAGACATAGCCTGCAACTGTTTTTTCTGCAGTCGCAACGCCTCAGCCTCTTCGGCCAGAGCCTGCTCCTCAGTCTCGATAGCGTCGGCGCCATAGAGAGCCTCCTTTGTGGTTCCCCAACCTTCCTCTTCCTCGTCGTCCTCGCCTTCACCTTCGTCGCCAGATTGAGAAGCAGCATCATGGCCCTCCTCGGCGCTTTCATACTCTTCATCCTCAGAATCAGACTGGCCCAAAACCTCCTCATCAGACTGGTCCAGGAACTCTTCATCCTCTTGTTGCTTCCTCCTGCGCTTCACATCGGGTTGCTCGTCCAGCAGGACTTTATCGTTGTTCAGGTGGAATTCATCGTCCGAATCGGCAACATCCTCAAAGGTGCGAATGCGCTTTCGCGACTCGCCAACATCCATGTTCGGGCCCTTGGGCTCCTCAGTTCCACGGCCAGACGCCTTTCTTTTCTTCGCCATGTTGTGTGTGTGTTGGGGTTGGTGTAATTGGTCGGCCTTCTATCCTTCACAGCTTCTCGACTTTGCCTCGACTTTTTCCTAAGCCGCGGCTGGTGCTCGGACTAATTTCGGTTCACTCTGGGCGTAAGCTTTCAAGACAGACATCACGCTCTCGCCTTGCGAACTTGCTCCCATGACTTCTCACAACACCCACATAAAACACCAAGCAACAGAAAACCCCCAACAAAAGTGCATATACGAGCGAACATGATTCACTCCTCATGCACCGCATCGTGACTCAGTAGAGCGTTACGTTTCCTTGCTGGCGTTCCCGGGGTGCCACCAGACAACTGTCAGCACACACCGCGTCTTGGTGAAGGCGTCGCTTGAGGCTTTTGCCACGGCACTTGACTGCGTTGCATTATACTGCCCTTTTCCGACCTGGAGACTTATACCCCGTCTTCTCAAAACACTCAAGCTTACAGTGTGGTGTGGTAGTGCTGATACACCCACTACTGCCTGCGTGCTTGCCAGTGTCACTGGCGTCACTCTTTTCTGCCTGCTGCTTGCTCGAGTCCGAGAGCAACACTCCCGTGGTTTTCCTCGCATTTTCGCTTTTGTTTCTACTAACACAATAGAGACAACATGGTAACCACTACTGGCGGCTCGCGCGCGGCGAGCGTGGTGTCGAATGCCAACGCCCGCAATACACTAAAGAGGCGAAGTAAGCCTTACAAGCTCGAAGAGCAGAAGGTCGTCGCCAAAAAAAGAAAACTCGCCCTTCAAGTCCGTTCACAGTCTGCATCGTCCAGAACTTTCGTCTTCAAGTACTAACAGCAGCTGTCCAGACATCGTACGAAACCACCGCACCCAAAGGATATACTTTTCTCGCAGTCGGCTCCCCTGATCTTGCCGAGCTGTGCAAAGAACTTTCACGAAAGCGTAGCTTGCCCGTGAATGTTGTCAACGTTTGTGCTCTTCGCGCTTATTACCGCTCACCTTCTATCGGAGAATAACTGACATATGGCCAACAGGCTCAACCATCAAGCTCAGCGATGAAGAACCCATCCAAAGTCTCTCATCATGTGCATCGCATCGGATACCACTTTCACTCTGACGTCATGGAGGAGGCGTGTGAGAAACTGGGATACGTTCCCTACGAGGGTCGATTCATCACCTTGGCTGATCTGCAACAACAGAGGTACGACAGTCAAATCACTAAGATTCTGGCTAAGCATGGAATGCATGTAAAGGCCAACGAGGAGTCTGAAACTCAGGTTCGCGCAGCGATCAAAGAGTTGTTTCCAAAGATTCCCCAACAAGACCTAGAGAATATCGTCACTTTTGCCTGGCAGAAAGGCTCGAAGCGGGTCGGCGAAGCCCTGGAAATCCCGCTGGCCCGTCGAGTCCAACTTGCCGTGATAGCCCGGATCAGGCACGCTTATACCGATTACGATGCGTTGCTCCGCAGTTTCGGCAATTGGCAAGAAGTTCGAGCAGAGGTCGAGCCAGTAACTCTACAGAAGCTCATAGAGTGGCGTGGTGAGCACGGTGACGAGGATGACGATCTGGAAGAAATCGTTCGTGAAACCATTGTTTTGGATGACGATGATGAAGACGACGATGATGATGATGCTCCGATTACTGTTGAAAGCGGGAGTGACGAGTCGAGCGACATCGAAATCGTACATCGTCCTGCTGCAGAAGCAGACCTCAGAGCTGAAGAGACCGATGAGCGTGATTACAAGTATCTTCGCCGCTATCAGCAGCCTCAGAGGCCTCAAAAGCGCACGATGACCGAGCGTAATGACATTGCTAGGCAGAAAATCAGCGCCGCTAGAAACGCGTTGCATAATAAGTCTGCCCCCAACGGCCACCGACAGGTGCCGCTACCTAATGCACAGCCCATCTACGCTCATCCAACTCAAGAACCGCCACGTCAAGTACCGGTCAACGGCACTTGGAGGGTACCGGTGAGTAGTAAGTGTTCTCTCTAACAATGTCAGAATTGCTCACAATTTTCAAGATCCAGGCACCCGCAGTAGCACCCCGGCCTTACGCTGAGCCCGAGCTTCGCGATCGTCCCATGCAATCCATCGAGCGAGACGACGACCCAAACCAACCTTCTTACCACCCCAGAGAGCCAACGGGTTATCGATCTCGCCCTATCACCCCGCCGAATGAGAGGCTAGAAGATCCGACGCGCATAGTTGATCTCACTCTAGATTCTCCCAGGTATCCGCAACCTTACGCCAGAGCCCTACCCCCTCAAGTCGAAAGGGTTCATCTCCATGCGCGAGGCTTCTACCACGGAGAAATGGTAGATCTCACGTCGCCGCGTCGCGTGTACGAGCAACCTCCAGCCCAGCCCGAAGTGATTCGTGTTGTGTCTGGTGCGGATGGTCGTTACTATGTTCCAGCACCTCCAGCTCAGCGCACTCATGCCCAGCTTTCTGAGAGGAATCATCAGCTCTGGCGTGCAGAGGAGCACAGCGTTCGTGGGAGATATTCTGAGCCGACTGTGCCAGAGTATGATCCCAACCAGCCGCTCATCGATGACCGTGCCGGACATAGAACTGCAGCATCTTCTAGATACGCATCCCCAGCGCAGCCCGAACAACGGCCGTTCGAGTATGCTCCCTCATCTCGTACTCAACAGGCACATCAGCCCCAGGTAATGTACCAAGCACCTGCCCCCAGGATCGAACGCCCTGGCCAGGTATACCAAGCACCAATGGTCTACGCGCGTCCCGTTCCAGCTCCGGTTCACGGCGCTCCTGCTCCCATCCAACAAATGCCACGTGAACTTGCCTACCCACAGCGTCCACGCGGACGAACTTCGCACAACACTCCAGTTGAGCACGTCGTCACAAATGGCTCCAAGCCATGGTACGCCGAGTCTCCTCTAAGCAGAGAGCACTATCCACGCTGAACTTTCATCGCGCATTGTAAGATTATGGAGTCGGTCAATTTCGCTTTCTGCAAGGTGTTTCGATCGCGTTATTCTGGAAACAACGCGGATCCATTTTCGCATTGGCTTGGGTCTTGAAGACTACGGCCCACCTTGTGCTATGTCCCGAGCATCAGCCCGTTCAGCACCAAGAAGCGTGCGCCTTTATATGCCAACTCCGCATGAATTGGTTACGACAGGTAGTGATAATGAGAAGTGAGTTCCCACGACCTGGCACATTCATCTGGAGAGCTTTCTGCCGGTCACTCCCTATCTGTCTGGGATTTTGTAAAACTGACTTTCGACAGGCAATCCGAATAAGATCATGACTTGCAGTTTCTTTTGTGGAGGAATGGTTACGGCATTTTGCAAGTAGCAGAAGGACATACGGCCAACGCAGCGAAGACACAGTATCTGCAACTGGAGGTAGCAACGAATACTTGCAGCGTTTTGGAGGGCGAGCATGAAGCGAAGAAAACGCTTGGCAGCAGAAATTGTGCCAATGAGGATAAGGATATGACGGAATAGTTTAGCCAACGCTTTACTAAGGTACCTTCTTCACGAACATTATGTGTAAAGCATTGTTCTCGTCCGTATGGAACACATGCATCCGTACTCTTCCACGCTATAATTGCCAACTATTCCATTCCAATCTGCCCCATTCAGCCCCGCTTACCCGACCCACTCTGCTGCTAACGAGAGTGTGACGTTCATCCGAAGCTCTGCACAGCTGCAGTCCTCAGAATGCCAACTTTACCTTAGCCACTTCCATTCACTTTCGTACCTCACTTCCACTTTCCCTCCAACAGATCGACCTCACTTACAACGTTTCTGCCCACACGCGTGAAGTTTCCGCTTTGCCACGTTCAAATTTGCTCTCGTGCTCTTTCGGTCTTTCTGTCTGGTTCATATACCACCCACAAGCAACATCGTCTGGATAAACATACGCCCACACGCACCCAAGACCCAAGGCAACCTACCTGCTCTCCCACAAGCAACAAAACACAACAGTACAATGCCTCCTGTTGATCTAGGATCACAGCTGGTTGATTTCAGCCAGCCTAGCTTTTGGGGTATGTAGACATGCCACGACCCATCTAGCCCAACATACTCCGTCAACAAACCACGCAAACCCTCCCAAAACAAACTCCATCCTGCCATTCTTTCTCAAAAACCTCACTGACACCCTCTCTTCCCACCCCTCCCGCAGCCGCCGCAGCCTTCATAGCCTTCAACCCCACCTTCTGGAACCTCGCGGCCCGCAGCGAATACCACCACAAAACCCTCACGCGCCTCGCAGGCTCCAACGCATACCGCGGCTGCTACCTGCTGGCCGTCACGATCTTCTCCCTCGGCCTCGCCCGCGACGCAGTCTACGAGCGCGCCCTGCGCTCGCAACCCACGCACCCGGCCCTCCTCTCCCCGCTCTCGCAAGGCCTGGCAGTTGGGCTGCTGCTGAGCGGAAACACGCTGGTGTTGAGTAGTATGTGGGCGCTAGGCGTGACGGGGACGTATTTGGGGGATTATTTCGGGATTTTGATGGATAGCATGGTCACGGGTTTCCCGTTTAATGTTAGCTCGGCACCCATGTATCATGGTTCTACGCTGAGCTTTTTGGGCACTGCGTTGTGGTTTGGCAAGCCGGCTGGTGTGGTTTTGACGGGATTGGTTTTTGCGGTGTATAATGTTGCGCTGAGGTTTGAAGATCCCTTCACGGCGGAGATTTATGCTAAGAGGGAGAGGGAGGGGAAGAAGGGGTTGTAGATGGTGGGAGTGATGGGGTGGAGGGTCATTCAACATGAGCGTTTGTGATTTGGAGAGCTTACCTAGGTGGAGAGGGCTTGTGGTTGTGGGAGAGGTGGGAGGATGAAGGCAGTAGTAAGGTAGACATAGATTGACGATCATCTAAATCAATGATGGCTATCATGCGCCGTTCAAAACCGTCGTTCTCTGACCTTCAGGCCTCAGACCATGCATCATTGTCGAAAGTCTGCGCGGAGTTCTTTCGATCTGCTCGCCCGTTCTGAACCTGACCTCCGGCTGCACAGGGCCCATCGTAGTATCTCTCCCCTCTTCAGTTCCAGGTCGAAGGTCCACAGCTCCTTCGTCGTGAACCTTTGCGTTTGTCCCCGGATCGCGGCCTGTTCAAGCTCGCTTGGTGTGGTTTTTGCTCTCCCGTTCCATCTCATTGCCATGACACCAGATTTCCCTGCGTCCTGTCCCAGGCGGGTGCTACGCTCCCTTTCCTCCACACCTCATGCCAAAGTGACCAAGCCTCGTGCAAGCGTTTCCGCCGTGCGGTGTCTTTCTCCTTTTTTCCGGCCAACTGAGCTGTGGAAGAACAAGAGCCGCCGGGACTACGGCACAACTCCCTTCAAAATGCACCGATCGAACCTCTCTCCGACAAAGCACATGATGAAAACCCTCACCCCTCCCCCAAATCCACCCCCAACCCTCCCTCCAACCC